>RANY01000350.1:0-33140 GCA_009805235.1 Neurospora pannonica FGSC 7221
CTCAGCTTCTCCTTCGCCTTCCGCTCCTCCCGCAGCCGGTGCTGCTCCAACCGCGTCAGCTCGCGCTGGTATTTCTCCTCCTGCTTGGCGATCTCGCGCACGAGGACGCTCGCCTCGCTAAGCTGCGCGAGAAGCACGAGCGCGAGATCGCCAAGCAGGAGGAGAAATACCAGCGCGAGCTGACGCGGTTGGAGCAGCACCGGCTGCGGGAGGAGCGGAAGGCGAAGGAGAAGCTGAGGAAGGCGGCTGAGAAGGAGGAGAAGGCTAACGTGCTGCGGGAGATGGAGAAGGTTAAGGCGGAGAGAGATCTGGCGCTGAGGCAGATGGAGATGCTTAGGGAACAGGTGGGTGAGTTGCAGAGGCAGAATACCATGTTGGCGGCGAGGTTGGGGAAGTATGAGGGGCCTGGGGCTGGAAGTGAAGCGGTTGGAACTGGGGCCGGGGCGCCTGGGGAGGTGCAGGTTCCAAGTGTTAAGAACGGCAACGGCGTTGTGGGGGCGTAGGATGAAACAACACCTCGCTGGTCGAGGAGAGGAAGTATTTCGGGGAGAGGTGGGAGAGGGGGGATCATTAGGATGGGAATGATGAAGAGGAGGATGACGAGTTGATGGTATTATGGTTTCGTGAATGGGTTATGAGAACACGAGGAGGGTATACCTTTTCTTGGTAGTTGTAATGGATTATCGCCGGTCGTGGTCGTTGACTCTCCTGAGTATCAGTTTCTTGTTGCGAGACGGTCCTGTTTAGTGTATGCGTTTGGAAGATGTGGTTACTAGGCAATGCTATCAGCGTTATGAAGAGAATACACCGAAATTTTGTTGCTCTTTAACTCCTGGTATACGCTTTACACTGCAACGCAAGTCGGGTAAACCCAAGTCAAATAGTAGGTCAAAGAGAAACAAACGATGATAGCAACGAAACTTCCAAACAGCCGCTTCTTCCTGACCCTTCATCTTCAAAGCCACATACCCATCATCACTCATACATACCATATCATACAATCATATCCAAAACCTCTTGGTATCTCCCACATCCCACCCCTCCCCCCTTTGGATCAGAACCTTCCCCTTCCTTACTTCCTCCCCAACTCCCCCACCACCCCCCTCGCAATCCAATCCGCAATAGCCATATTCGTAATCATCGGATTCACCCCGCTCGCACTCGGAAACACGCTCGCATCCGCCACATATAATCCCTCAGTCCCCCAAACATTCCCCCTAGGATCCACCACTCTGTTTTCCGGCTTGCTACTCATCCGGCACGTGCCCATCTGGTGCGCCGACGTATAAGGCGGGTAAGGCGGCGCGTTACCCCTTTCACGGAGAGTCTTCAACCAAGACTCAAAAAGAGGGTCTTTAACTCCTTTATCGTACTCTTGAGTCGTCTCTTCAGTAAAGGGGGGAGAAGATCGAACAAAAGGCTCCAACCCCGGTAAAAACGCATCAATCTCGTTCGCTCCCGAGACATAAGCGATTTTTGCTAGGGCGATTAACCCTTCCAAAACGTGGCCCGCGTCGAAGGACGAGACGGTGTACTCGATGCTGGGCTTGCCGGTCACTGGGTCGGCGTACACACGGCCGGTGTCCCGGTCGCGGGCGAGAGAGATCCACGCATTTAGGTGCCGGTAGCGCAAGCAGGACAGCTTGTAGGGGAGGGCGCCGCGCCAGGGGAGTTGGGTTAGGATTGCGTAGGGCTGGAGGGAGTGTTAGTATGGTGGGATGGGGTGGGAAGAGAAGAGAAGAGGAGGAGAGGGGTTGGGGTGGTAAGGAAGGGAAAGGGGGAGGATACGTACAAGCATGCAGGTGCCTTCTAGCTTTACGCCGTGGCCTTGGCTGTCGAGGTTCTCGAAGGCGGTGCAGATGCTGGTGATGATGCCACCTGTGGTTGCGTTGTTCATGATTAGTGATGTGAGCGTTGTGAGTGGTGAGAGCAAGCTGGAGACTTACCTTCCCAGGGCTTGACATCGTCCTCGTAGTAGGCGCCGAGGAAGTTGACGGGATGGAGATAGAGGTTGCGGCCAATGTGTCGGCTCTTGTCAAGATGTCAGTATCCAAGTTTTTCTTAGCCGGAACACCAGTAGTGAGCACTCACATTCAGCCCACTCTTTCGAAGAATCAAAGGACTGTTGAGCGTTCCAGCAGCAACAATGACCTTCTTCGCCTTAATAACAACCTTTCTTGTCTTCTGTTCCCCCGTCACTCTTCTATTAGTATCTCTCGCAGTCTACGTTCCCTCTACACCTACCGCCTTCTTCTTCTTCTCACCACCAAAGCCGAACCACGACGACGACGAAGAAGACTCATCCCACAAGATCCGATCCGCCGAAAAGCCCTCCATAAACGTAGCTCCCTTCTTCGCCGCCGCCGGCAGCCAACTAACCGCCGGCCCCTGCTTCTCAGCGCTAGCACAACCCAAATGACAATGCCCACACCAGTGTTCCTTCCCGCCGCTATTCTGCGGACACACCTGCGCCGCGTAACCCAACTTCCTGGATCCATCCAACAGCTTCTGCCCGCGATAGCTCTGCCTGACATCATCACCACTAACAACGCCCATGAACTCGCACACGCGATCAAGACAGTTCTGGTACTCGGCGCTCTCAAAAAACGGCAGGCCGTGCTTCTCCGACCACTCCTTCCGCACATACCCCCGCGTCTGCAGGCTGACGCTCCAGTTGATGCTACCGCCGCCGCCCCAGCACGATCCCGCCACGACGTTGATGGAGCTATCAACACTATTAACGAACCCGTTGTTCTCGAACAGGTGAAACCCGCCCTGCTCGCGGGGCATGGGCAGTTGTGACGGATCATAAGTAGTAGCCCTTTTCGACGACGAGGACGCGRTGGCCCGCYTCGGCGAGGACYTTGGCGCASAYGCCGCCGCCGCAGCCGGAGCCGATGATGACGACGTCAGTCTCGACGGTGGCGGGTTCCGTAGGGGAAGTGTCGAATTGCAGGAATCCAAAGTCTTGGGTCGGGCCGGGGTTCCAGTTGAGGGGAACGTCGGGGAAGCCGGTCACGGTCCGGAAGAGAGGGCTGGTTTGCAGCCAGATTACTTTGGCGATGACGGTGAAGGTCTTGAAGAGGACGCGGGGGGTGCCGAACCAGGAGGTGGGCCAGCTCCGGAGGATGGATTCCCGGATGTGGAGGGGCTGGTCTTGGATGGGGGTGGCATAGCCTGTTAGGAGGAGGCTGCCGGACCGTGTCCTAGGGTTGGGGGTTAGAACTCATGTTTTTGTCTTATTTTGTTTACATCAGGATTCAAGGAAAAGGGGTAGTCCGGGGCAACACTTGTATGCGGTTTCCGGGTTTAAGATCTTGTGTGACTTGATTGGAGAACCGGATTGGTGGTGGCTTACGAGAGAGCATATAAGACGGCGCCGAGCTGATTCCGGGCCGATGCGGAGACGGTGCCGAGCGTCCGGCGCACGGCACAGCAAAAGGCCGGGTCATCGGACGGACGTTCGGCCAGATAAGCTGTGATGTCCTCAACCGCGGGTTTCTTCACCACGCTGGCCTGGGCCTTGGTGACAATCTCATTGAACTCGGCATCGGCAATCCCGAGCTGCGTCTTGTTCTCTTTCCTATTTGAGACTGCTGTAATGGAAGGAATAGTAGCGTCCAGTAGGGACATGAGCACGGACCATTGCGTCTCGGTGAAGTAATCTCCGTGTCCGGGCGGTAGCGGCGGGAGCCCGGGCGGAGTGGGGCCGGATACGGAAGAGGTCATTTGTGGAGGTTTGAATGTGGGGAATGCGATGTCGGATTTTGCGATCAAGACGCGACTGAATTGCAGCGACACCAGGCCGGACGAGATGGAGATGCGAATAGTGTCAAACGCACATTATCAGACGGAGTCTCTCACCAAACATTAAGCTTAATTCTCACTCTTGTCCCCCTCTTTCACCCCTCATCTGATCCGGCCTCGTTGACACATGGCTATCCAAGACGGGAAGAGTGTTCGTGCACACCTCGGTAAAACTGAGGTGAATCAACATTCTCACATTGAGACTCTTGGGGTGTCGTCGCCAAGGCTGGGTATGATACCAGAAGCCCATCTTTGGCATAGCGACGGGGTTTCTTTTGCTGGAAATGGACTTTTGGTAAATATAGGTAAAGTGCAGCATTGCCGATGCAGAAAAGACCCTGAATTCATGACGTTTGTTCCACCTCCTCTCTTTGGACAGCCATTGTTACCGGAAGCAGCTATCACCATTTTTTGTTGAACGGCGATCAATGTTCCGTGTAGAAGTAGAAGAAGGTACCTTGAACTTTGGATACGCAAGACGACACATCGGTACGCCCAAACGGCTCACTCCAGATCTTCTCCTTCACGGCTCAATATCCTTGTGATACCCACGCGGGAACGGGAGTGAGCATTGCCACGGACGGAACGCGGGGGAAGTGGACGTTGTTCTGGAGAAAATTGGCGATCAAAGGCGTGGGCGGCGTGGGCGTGGGCGTTTGACAGCATCTTTGCTCTTGCATCCATGTTCCTTTCACGTGCTTGTCGGACTGTTGACTTTTGTCTCGTCTGGGGAACCCTCACGACCCCTTTTCTCACCTTTCTTGACGACAAACCATTGCTGACGTCGTGGGAGGCGACAGTCGCAATGAAAAGTCGTAGCGGAGGCTCATTTTGTGTTTGTACGGTGTCATTCAACAGAAACCCAAACTTGATGCCAAGATTTGCGGCGTGCTACCTTCTGCGCGGGCAAGGCAAGGTACAAGCGGTACGTACCTTCCGCCCTGCGACACCCTACCACAGACGCGGCGGAAGGCGCGCAGGGTTACAGCGCATGAAATGTGCAAGCTCTTTCCAACTGTTGGGGAGATGTGGATCAAAATGGCGGGGTAAAAAGGCTGCCTTTTCTGAGATTTTTGTTGAATTTGTAGCCCTAGAGATCTCGGGCGCCTAGAACCGCGCCTGACAACCGTGAACCGCGTTCCCTTCGAGACTTTTGAGTGGGATAACTCTATGAAGTGGACCTCATTTTTCGACGAGCCTCGGGATAATGGATCCTTCGCCTTCGGATGCCACCAATTAGGTCTCGAAAATAATAAGCTCCCTGTCTTGAACTTTCACATGCAAAATTCAGTGGTGGCAAGAGACCAAATTGGCCTAGAGAAAGGTGAAAGCCCGGGGTCGACGTGATCGGACGAACCAAACCGTTTGGAGATTTGGAGCGGGAACGCCAAAGAGGCCGTCGGCACGCCTGGGTCGCAAAATGCCATCTCATCCGATTTTCCAGACTGACATCACCGCCCGACTGTTTGGCAACGACGGGATCCCCATGACCGCCCACGACCGCCGCTTGAACGCATCGACACTCGGTTTTCGCAATGCCAAGACAACGCAAGACGTCGAAGCTCACGCCCGCCACCGAGCGATCCGATGCCGTCAAATCTTGTCCATCTTTCAGTTGCTGTCAAAGTGATCGGCTTTCTTGACAAAACACTGCAACGCCGCTTCGATGCCTGGCAGACAGCCGACTTGTTGGATGATGAAAACCGGATGATAGCACGTCAATGACAAGCACCTACCTTGGCAGATACTCGTTGGGCAGGTGCCAAGATAGCGATAAACGCCGCCTCTTGCTGTGCTGCTGCTGTTGCTGCTGCTGCCACTGCCACCCCGCGGCTCCCGATATGGTCGCCGAGTTCATCAACAGAACCTTCGATTGCCCAGGATCAACCTTTTTGTTAATAACTCAGCTGGGTAGGGAAAGTGAGCATGGTGAGCCAATGAAAATCCTCAACGAGCCCTTCTCCTTCTGTTTTTGGTAAAATATGGGTCGGCCGAGGCTGGTCTTGGCTTACATCGATGTCTTGTACTGCCAAGGTACCGATACCTGGAGCCCACGAACTCGCGGAGTCGCGATAAACTCGGTGCATGAGTGGACCCTTGCCTAGCGGCGAGAGATGTGGGAGCAACGCCCACGATGCTGGAAATACTGGCAAGTAGAATGTTGACATCTTGGCTGAAATGCTTTGCAAACATGTTCGTGTTGCTTTTTTGTTGTCCAATTTGCCTTCATGGAAGCTCTATGGAAGTCTGCTGGAAAATGCCTTGCCTCTATCCACCTTGACCACCGCAAGATCTGGATTTCTCGGATACCCCATGTTAGTTCTGGGTGGAGCTCTTGGAAAAGTTAACCTTCTGAACTGGGAAGTCTCGTTCATGGCTCGCCAGTAACGGCAAGCGCTCTGTATTATCGTGCTTAGAGGTATCGGCGAGAGAGGTTATGGTGTTGCGTGACGAGAGGTGCCTTCTTTGTTGAGGTCATGTTGCCTTTGGAAGGTGCCCTTTGTGATGTGCCTTTGCGAGGTGCCTTTCGAGGTGCCTTTGCGAGGTGCCTTATGTCCCGGAGTGGCCTTGCCATGCGAGCCCAGCTGCTGGCAAAAGAAGGAAAACAAAACCAAAAAACGGTCCAGCCTGCCTCTGCCATGGATGAGGTGCACTTGCCCAAATTTTCGCCTTGGATTCTGCCCGTACCTTCGATGTACCTTATCGATCCTGCCGCTCGCTCTCTCACTGCCCTCTTCGACCCCTCGTAATTCAAGTTTGTTGCAGATGAGATTGAGGAACATATCGCGTCTATCTAAGATGGCCACCTTTGGCTGCTGATAACCTACTACATAGTCCTCTCTTCAGGTTGTTCTACTTTTTCACTCTCTTTCCTCAGCCAAACACTCATATAATATATTCTGACTTGAACATCTTGACTGGCCCATAAAGTTTGCAACTTCCATCTGATCACGCTCGTCTTGTTCCCGTTCCGAGCCGATCCGACGCCGGCAACAACTTCATCCACACGGCGAACAGACGGCCATCAAATTGACCAGAGGCCCAGACAACGCAACCCCGGTCTCCATTGTCGCTGTCCCACGGCCGTCCATCGGGCCAATTGCCGACGTTCACCACATCCCTGCAACCCACTGGAGTACGTACCCAGAGGTACCCAAAAGTACCTGATACTTTGCTAGTGTGGACGCAGAGATTGGACGATCCCGAAAGCGTTGGGGATCTTCTTATAAAGTTTGTTTAAGAAGTCGACAAAAGACGCAAGAACAAAACCTCGCAGACGTCCGTCACGGTTCTCAAGCTTTCTCTCTCCCGGTTCTCTTTCAACACCATCCTTCACCGAATTCAACCCGATTTAGGTTGCACCAGGAGTCAGAATGGCGTCCATCTCCTTCTCCCTGCCCCAGGCATCCCTCTTCAAGTTCCCGCCCGCCACCAACCCGGGCTTCGTCCCCCCTCCCCCGGTCGGCCCCAACTCCTCGACCGTCTTCAACATCCCCGATGATGTTTACTACGCCTGGTTGGACCCCAAGGTCCCTCTCACCATCGCTACCGTCTACGCCGTGACCGCCAAGCTCCTCAACATCTACAACAAGTCCACCGGCAAGAAGCCCTGGGCCATCAGCAAGACCAGGCCTTTCCACTGGTTCGTCATTGCCCACAATGTCTTCCTCGCCGTCTACTCGGCCTGGACCTTCATTGGCATGCTCGGTGCCGTCCGCCGCTCTTTCGTGAGCCCCTTCGGTCCTGAGGGCCTCGCTGGTTTCGTCGACTCCGTCTGCCGCATCAACGGTCCCTCTGGTCTCAGCAACTCTGTCTTCTACAACGATGAGGCCGGTGCTTTCCAGACTTACTCTCCCCACGTCACCCTCGGTGCCGATGGCAACCCCAGCCGCTTCGACTCTGGCCGCCTCTGGAACGAGGGTCTTGCCTTCTACGGCTGGATCTTCTACCTCTCCAAGTTCTACGAGGTCCTTGATACCCTCATCATCCTCGCCAAGGGCAAGTTTAGCTCCACTCTCCAGACCTATCACCACGCCGGTGCTATGCTCTGCATGTGGGCTGGTATGCGCTACATGTCCACTCCTATCTGGGTCTTCTGCTTCGTCAACTCCTTCATCCACGCTCTGATGGTAAGTTCAAAGTCAATACTCGCTTTCTAAGCATGAACAAAAGCTAATAGTTTCCTAGTACACTTACTACACCGTTACTGCCCTCAACATCCGCGTCCCTACCCCCATCAAGCGTACCCTCACCAGCATGCAGATCACCCAGTTCCTTGTCGGCGCCTCCTATGCCATCGTCCACTCCTTCGTCTCCTACACCATCCCCGTTGTTGTCGCCAACCCCGAGAAGACTGCTTCCGCTGCCGAGGCCGCCAGCACCGTTGTCGACAGCCAGAAGGTCCTTGTCTTCGGCAACGCTACTCGCGTCGACGCCGCCGATGCCACCTATGGCCAGCGCGTTGTCCCCTGCGTCACCAACAACAACTCCACCTTTGCCATCTGGCTCAACGTCTTCTACCTCGCTCCTCTCACCTACCTCTTCGTCTCTTTCTTCATCGAGAGCTACACCCGCCGCAGCAACGCTGCTGAGAGGACCAAGAACGCTAAGCCCGTCGACAACGTCGCCATGGCTGAGAAGGCCGGCTGGGAGGCTGCCAAGAAGATGGAGGGTGAGGTTTATGGCGAGACCAAGGAGGACGCCTCCGAGGCTCGCACCACCCGCTCTGGCTCCAAGCGCACCCTTCGCCAGCGCGCTTAAACGGTCTCTGACCACAGTTGACCACCATCCGATTTGTAGTCAGCCCTATAACCTCCAGTATGAATGGTAGTTATGCGCGCCTCAAGAAGCCAGATGATGTCAGCTCTCATCCGGTCTCTTCTTCCCTCGCTGCCTGGTCTCCGCTTGGAGCCAACAAAGGAGGTGAAGGAAACAAAAATACCCTGACATACAGAGATACCCGATTCTCTGCGCCGCGCCCACGCCTCATTGGTCTGTGGGTAAACACCCGTATTTCTAAAGGCGGTTGCAGATTATCTCAAACCAAGAGCAGGGCCACTCGGCTGTTCGAGGTTGTTCGAAGATAGGAAACAAGAAATTTTGTGGTTCTCTTAGACGAGGGATGATTAACGTTGATTGGGTTTTATTAGCATAAGGAAAGAGAAAAGGGAAAGGAAATAGCATGGGACGGGTATTTTATTTTGCTTGGGTTATCGGCATATCATTATTTCATCAGCATATCTTGGTACTTCAAAGAATAGGACTATTCATGGTCCATCTTCAAACTTTCTAAACTCTTGTGAAACTCTTGTCCACCGAATGCCATCTTATCCTGTTTATAATGTCTTATCATACTTGTAACCTCTCATCCGTTATGGTGACTACGGATATTCTTCCAATATGGTCGAGTCTACCGGCGTGTCAACGTTATCAGTTTACAATTCGTCCAGCATACCATCTAGACACCTTCACACATGGGGTAAGACGAAGGTGATGACAATAACGCAAAGGAATATAACCAACTGCGAGGTGGATCTATAGACTGATTTACAAGAAGCTTTTCCCGCACTCAACATTGTGCATGGTGTTCCCTTTTGTCAAGTCACTTCTAAGTCTCCGTCCGGTATGACTGTAGCCTGAAAATTCAACCTCCAATCTAAGGTAACCAACAGTACCGCATCTGTGTAGTGTTCTTTCCCAATTATATAAGAACTAGGAGTATGCGACCAACTGCCCGCTCTCCGCGCCTTCCCTTCTGCCTTCGCTTCCGGTCTTCTATCGGGCTACCTGGTAAGCAGTCGTCGCACTTGCCAGTCTTTGACCAATCTTCCAAGCCCTACCTCCCGTCTTGTACTTCACCTACAGAAACCAATGCCATCATTATTTGCCTTTTGTTCGTTCGGTTGTCTCCTTGATTCCGTTGGTGATGAGCTATTAACACAGAGTATAAAGCTATGATATTCGCATTCTGATCGTCTTGTTCGGAGGAAGAAGGCTGACAAATGGCTTTTAATAACCTGTGTGGAGAGCGGCGCAGTCTTGTTTTTGCGAGCACTGTGGGTGTATTGCATGCACGTCTCGCTCTCGGATGGAAATTCGCCACGTATGATGCCCTCAAAAAGATTCAAGTACCTAGCTGTTCGATTACACACTTGGATTAAGATTTCGAATGTGTCTCAGGAGGAGGAGGAAGGGAAGTGGACTGACTTCCTGGAATATCTATCTCTTTCTTTCTTCTCTCCTCGTTTCTCTCTCCTCGTTTCTCTCTCTCCCTCCTCTCTTCCCTCTTATCTCTCTCTCTGGCTCCTCTCTTCTTGCTCTTCTCTCACTTCCTACAGGTACCGAATAAACTCGTCTTAATTCGGTTTCCCAAATCGGTCCGGCAATGTAGGGTTATAGCTCTGCCATTTGCTTCTTCAGCTACGTACATACACGCAACTGGCAGACCTTGAACCCTACATTGCCGGGCCGACCTGAAACCGAATTAGACGAGTTTATTCGGTATGTCTCCTCTAGCTTGTTCTGTAATCCCATATCCAATTTCCCCGTCCTTCCTCATCAAAAGTCGAGGAGCTTACCTGCCTACATGACTTGAATACTGCAGACCTGCCTGTGTAGGTACCTGCTTGTGGCCACTAGTTACTTGGAATCCACTGTGGTCAAGCTTGACAAGGCAAGGCTGTACAGAAGAATTACAGTCAGTCGGTTGGTCAATCAGCTGTAAGATCAAAATTGCCCCCTTGCCCCTGGTTTTTGAGAGTTGAATGTTTTGTAGGGGTTGAAGGGTTGGTAGAAGTGCATTGGATGCCGCAAAGACTCGGAAAACTCGTTTTCCAAGTTGCAAGGTCAAAGGTGTCCAGCAACCATGTACATGCTCTCTGACGGCCGCCAAAAGCATCTGACAGATCTTTAACCCTGTCTTTTCTACAACAACCATGAAAACGAGTTTCCCGAGTCCCGGGCGCCTAACGATGTCATCCCGTAGGGTGGGACACCATCCGTCCAAGTCCAGACCGCTGGGGACATGCTGCAGGACGCCAGGCACGCAGGTACGCACGCCAACGCCACTCAGTCACGCACATATGTACCTCTAGGCACGTCCGTCTTGCATTAACTTGGCCGTGAGCGGCGAGACCAGGATGCCGATGGAGAAGAGGTAAGAGTGGGAGTGTCGTGATGGCAGCCGTTGTGACTTGTGAAAGAGCTTCTCGAATTGAACACTCGACTAAGGACTGAAAGCCATGTCTAGCATGGAATAACTACTGCTCGTAGGGAATAGGTAGACAGTGGTCCTTGCTGGTATGCTCGTCCTGCATTGATAATGTCCTAGACATCTTGGGAAGATCCTTAGGGTGACTACTGGCTTACTGGAGAGTACAACAGCAACAGGACTACAGGAGAGAGCGCTGATTGTAACTGATCTGAATACGATTCTCTTCGAACGAGTACCTGGAACCCGCTTGGGTTCTTTCAAACTTCTCCGTCTAACACACTGACTGGTATATCCTCCTTTGATCATCACTCACACTTGAATATCGACACACAAAGGGTCTCGAGAGAGAGCGAAACATCGATCTGAATATGAACCGAATAGCCTCCGGTTCTCCATCTTCTTTCTCATTTGTCCCATGTTGTTGTAAACGTATATCTAAAAAAAACGCCTGTAAACTGTCCTGTAGCAATGTCTCTTTGAACCAAAGAGAAAAAAAAAGTGTAAAAGCTGAAACAAACGCAAACATGATGCAGATCTCAACAATAATAATAAAACAGCAACACCGCGAAGGCCCAAAAAAAAGGGTTCTCCCCTTCTTCGAACATGCTTAAACGAAAACAGTAAACATTCCGCCGGGCAACGCCAATTATGCAAATTTGCAAATCAGTGGGTTGGGCTGGCCTAGCTGGCTGGCTGGCTAGCCCCCCGTCTCAAACGAAAACAGCAAGAACAAAGCAACAGCAAACTTCAACTTCAAAAGAACTCTTAAACTCCATCAAGGGACTCCAGCAAACAAACAAGGAGCAGCAGCAAAGATCATTTGTCATGAACGTGAAGCTGTCGTTGTCATCGTATGATGACGAGGGAGACGGAATATTGGTCCCTCGCCCAAGTGCTCTGAATCTGATCCCATGACCAGATCGAACTGTTCATCACCAAAGCCAGATCGGCGGAACTCCACTTGGTAGGATTGGTACGGGTTGACCGCGTCGAAGGTGAAGAAAGTGGAGTCTTGAGCGGGACGACGTGGAACCTCCCTACCCCGGCGTGGAGGGTCGAGCGAGCGGCCTCAACGATGCGGGTCCGAAGCTGCAAAGCGCGAGTCGTGTGCTCCTCCGCTCGACGAGAAGCCCACCGAAATGCCGCGCAAGCAAACCCTGGGCAATTTGTTGTGTGTAGGCGCAAAGGGTGAACGCAAGCAAAAGGAGTCAACACCCGCCAGTGCCCATCCCGCCAGTGCCCATCCCGCCAGTGCCCATCCCGCCAGAGGGCCAGTCTGAGGCGGAGGGTATGTTTGTTGTAATACGCAAGCTGCTCTTTTCCGACTTTGCGAGGTCCAAAGCCAAGAGGTCGTGATAAACTGAAGCAAGCCGAAAAGCAGACGCTCAATCCCGCAAGTGCTGGGGGATTCTATGCCGTGTAGATCAAAACGAACCATCTAAAATGTTCATCCGAAGCAATRCAACCCATTGATTCCACCTCGTTGTGCCATATTAGGTGCGTGACGCATTGAACGTACATGCCTTTCGTTCAATCTCGGGCCATGTCGGTCGTAAAAAATATTGGTCGTTGTCGTCGCCGTTGCCGGATGGGAGGATCCACTCAACTCCGCGTCTCCGGTGCGATTCGACCCGAGTAGTAAATGCACAACATACTCTGCGCGATCGATCCGAAAGCTAGCAATCCAGCTGGATCGCAGAGTGCAAGAAGAGGTCTCTAGCCAGGAGACTTCTCTCTGTAGACAATGACTTTAACAAAGGCCGATCATGCCTTCAGAATGTGCTCCAGTTCCAGTCCCTAGGGACGCTGTGGGCCACCTCGGGCATGCTCGGCAATCCCAGGTTGAATCCCATCTTGATCCCCGTGGGGGTGATGGGAGAAGCAAGAACCGGGCTGCCCGGCTCAGAGCTGGTCGTATTGCCATCCGAGGTAGACGAACCGCTGGTCGACGACTGGCTGTTGGCCCGGCTTCGCCACTCCTTAAATTGGGAATAGCAATGCTGGCAGGCGCGGCTCGGAGTTCCCCGGGGGTTGTAGTTCGCATCTTGGTCCAAGGGGATCTCGAATGCGCTGTGGACGTCGCAGAAGATGTTTCCGCATCTGCGACAGTGGTGGCGGCGGGTGAAGTAGTTGAAGTTCTTCTTGCACCTGGCATCATCGCATACCGTAGACTCTGCGTCGGGCTGTAGAGGAAAATTGTGTCAGTCCATGCATCTTGTGTCACTTCAAAACACACAAAAGCCACACCGAAGTGAGACCACACCAAGGTGAGACATGACAGGGAAAATGGGGGAAACGTACCTTCCAGTGCTTCCGCGTCGGCACCCCAGTCGGCTTGGGATAATGATCCAGATTCACGTTGGGGTCGATGCACATGCCGCTATCTCCGGTGTTTCTCCTGCTCAACCGCCCCAAAGCACCCCGTCCGATGTAGCTGGTGTTTGGTTTCAACTTGCGCTCCTCCACGATCTCCTCGTCTTTGGAGCTGGGCCTCGATGTCGGCGGCTTGGATGCGTACTGGTTCGGCCTGAGGGCAGCCGGCATATACAGCGGGCGGATTTGACGAGTGAGGGTCTTTGGGGAGGTTGGCGAAACATTCCCAGACGTACTGAGAGGTGAAATTTGTTGGCTGTTGCCGTTGCCGTTGTACTGGGCCGATGGCTGATAAGGAGCACCCGTGCTCACTTGCTGAGGCGGCGGCTGTTGGCGATTCATATTTGGGTTATTGTGAAACCCACGATATGTTTGCTGGAAATGAGCTTGTTGCTGGTTGTTGGGGAACCGAGGCATCACGAAGTCGGTAGCCATTTCTGTGGCGGTGGGCTGATGAGGCGGTGATGTGTTCCGATTTCGCAGAACAGAATGTCGAAGAGTGGTTGTTGATAGCTCCAGGCCAAACAACTTGGACGGGAGCGCGGGGATGGATGGTTGGCACGTGCGGCTTGTTGAATTGTCGTAGTAGACAGAATGGGAAGTCGCAAGAGACGAAGTTGAAGACGTCTCAAGAGCGATCAAAGGTTGATGTGGAGAAGCTTATTGCTTTAGAAGTATTTAAAGGATGGGCGATGTTGAAGGAAGGGTGAGGTTGAGGTAACTTTGGTAGTGATGGCGGTCGGAAATCAGTCGGCAAGCATCCGTAGATAAGAGAAACCCAAAGCTGGTCACAGTTGACGTTCAACCTCGTTTGGTTGATGCGTCAATGATATAGACTTGAGGGGTCCGTGTGTGTCCAAACTCCGAGTTATGTATGCTGCTTGCACATGGGCAAAAAGGTCAGGTTTAGGTAATGAGAGGGTGAGAGGCAAAGAAGTAGAGTAATATGTATGGTAATGTAGGAAGCACGGAGTGCGGTGGGAGGCTTGGGAGGGAGCGGATAGAGGTAAGGTAGGTAGGTATAAGAGCCGAACGGGGTTGCGTTCGTTTATAAGACGGACGGATGATGAGTCGCAGGAGTACCGCCAGCTATGTACGGGACAGATACCCAGGTAGATATCTATCTCTCCTTGTAGGTGAAGAAGACAGATACTCTGCATAGTCCATGTGAAGAACACGGATGCACCATGACTATTATCGCTTTCCAATACCCAACAGGTGGATACCTCAAATTGCTTGTCAACGCAAGTCCGCAAGGAAGTCTGGCCGACGGCAGACCGCATCGATGGGGATCTGGCAGGGAACGCCCACCAGTGTGGACAAGGCTCGAGAAGCTGACCAGGGGGACGAGGTCGTGTCGGGAAGGTCGACTTCGTCCATCGACGGAGCACGAGTGAGAGCCAAGCGGGCCAAGAGCGAACGATGGTTCCTGTCCAGGTTACGGACCCGGCAAGACGTTGCACCCTGGACTTGCCTTTACAGCCAATGGGATTGGCTCGGCCCTGGTCTGCAGCAGCGTATCCACCCACCCACTGCACTGCGAGCCCGAAGAGTCCAGTGTCCACTGCGCTTCGTCGCCGTCCCAACGTCCCCAGCATCCCGTTCCTCTTCTCACAAGCGAACGGCACCGCGACGGCAGAGTGAGATCGCTGACTTCCATGACTGGGCTTGTCCTAATCGGTGCAAAGAGCGGTGGAGCACTATCGCCGGCGTTAACTCTGGTGTGGAAGGAGGAACGCTCATCCACCAGGCCACCTCACGAATCCCCTGTGTGCTTCTTGAACTTGTAGCCGGCTTCGTTTTCCTCTTTGAGCCATCTCCTCGTCATTACATACACTACGGGTATTGATATGGAGGCAAGCAGTCAGATGGTTGTCGTTCCGTCAAGGTCAAACTCTGGTAGGAAGAGTCTCAACATCACCAGTCTGGCATCTCGGCCAGAGATACATGTCCAGAGTTTCATTATTGGTGATGTACAGACTCGTAGGTAACGCGGTTCGATGGTCGTATGTAGTAACATCTGTGCGACCATGAATGATTATACGTACCCGAAAGGCTGAGATACGGTAAGAGACCATGAAAATCCGTGCGGTGTAATATCCGGGCCTGGGGGATGATGATCGATGACATTGTTCTCGAAAAGGCCACTGAGAGCATCGATGCAATCTGTCTCACTCGTAGGAGCTTTGCTCCGTGAGATCCCATACTAGTCGTGGGATCATATACCTCATAGGCGTGATATTGAGAGGTCCGCGATCCCTTCCAGACTCGGAGCAAAGTACATGTCTCGAACATATTCGCTTTGCGGGTGAACACGGTAGAGACCCTTTATCGCTTCAGGAAACCTCGTTATAAGCATGGGCCGGCTTTTTCTGTTTGTGCTTTCTGATTACCTTCCGCATCATCAGTTTGTCCCCTTGGACTGTTGTTCAAAGGTCTAGGAGAATATTCTTAATAAGCGCGACTGTTAGGTTCTGAGCGGTCGTCTTGTCGTTGCACGTGTCAATCATCATGGTTGAACAAAGCAAAGAAAGGACACGGAGATGCAAGAAGTTAGGACAAGGTCTTCCTATCATTGGGTCGCGGCCATTTACAGGCCTGTAGGCACTAACATGTACTAGCGGGGCGGTGTTTGGCCGATGCCCCCGCCTGACTGTGCTTCCAGCCCAGGCACCCAGGGTGTCGATGGCCCGGCTCAACAAGCGGACGGCTGTGGTTGGCTTCAACACATCGCCATTCAGCCTCGAACGACAGCTTGATTCCAACGACACTCCATCGCATCGCCATCGCCGCCATCGACCGCGCGTCGTCTACCATCAAATCCTCCCCCCTAATCCATCGACAATCTTCGAGCCCGAACCACGACAGACACAGCGACGCTCTTCCTTGACCGAACCATCATAACTCCCAACCCACAACCTACCTAATTCAACGACGTGCCCCACGATTCGCGAATTCCAGACCTCATTGCTCCCCACGCCGTCACCTCGGCTCTCTCTAAACCATCGCGAGACATCAACATCATCTTGGACATTCAAGAACCATCAACTGCGAATCTCGTTTGGTTTGCGCCAAAGCTTTGAAACACGACCACAACAAAACCTCGGGGACATCTCAAATACCGCCACCATGAAGCTCTACTACATTGGTGTAAGATACGGCTGTCTTTGGGGGGAAGAAGGCACCTGCTGACTGAGAACAAGATCTACAAAAACACCGAGCAGCCTGCGGTGCAGCTCTGCGGTGCCCACGAGCTTAGCGACTTTTCCAGATTCACACGAGACCAATACAAGAACTTCATGACCATGATCAGCAGGACTGTCGCAGAGAGGACGAAGCCTGGCCAGAGGCAAAGTGTTGAGGAGCAAGGTGCGTCTATGGTTAACTCTCTGCTCGCATTCATGTGCCTAGCTGACAAGGTGGTGTCCGAACAGATTACATTATCCACGCCTATGCCCGCTCCGAGGGTGTCTGCGGTGTCGTCATCACCAAGGACTACCCTCCTATCGCCGCCCACAGTGTCCTTTCCAAGCTCATGGACCAGTTCCTCTCGGAGAAGCCGATCGCCACGATAAACGCCGCCAAGAACGACGGCGACATCCCTTTCCCGGCCATCGAGCAGTACCTCCGCGACTACCAGGATGCCAACAACGCGAGCAGCATCGCAAAGATCCAGCAGGAGCTCGACGAGACCAAGATTGTCCTACACAAGGCTATTGATAGCGTACGTTTAGTCCATCCACGGAGGGTAGCAGTGCTCTATAACATGCTAACCTGGCTCTAGGTTCTGCAACGAGGCGAGAAGCTCGACGACTTGGTTGCCAAGAGTTCCGACTTGAGCGCGCAGAGCAAGATGTTCTACCAGAGTGCGAAGAAGCAAAACTCGTGCTGCTTGGTTATGTAAAGGCCATTCGTTGGCACCCAATCGCCCACGGCTGTCCTCGCTTCTAGTCAGCCGCATCATATATACCATCCGACCACGACGTTCCCTCCTACCGAAGTACAAAGAGCGCCTGGCCGATCGTCTTGTTCGAGACGGAGGCAGGTGTCCCATATAATCTAGTTCTTGGTTTCCTCGCAGGTCACAGCCTGGCCAATGACGATTTAAGGCCTTGCTGTAGCCGGTTTGGACATATGAAAGCTACTCACCTTGTCGGCTTCCTGGGCCTTTAGTATGCTGAACTTCTGATTAAACATGCAATATACCCTTCCTCATGTTCATTCTTGTGTGGTACATATCAGAAACCGAGTAGTGACAACGACTGCTCGTCGAGAAAAACCATGATGCAACTACTATACCAAGCACCGGCTGAAGTCATATTATAGAACAGTTATGTGTCAAACCCGGGGCTGCGTTCCATCTGGTGATCGCCACTCCGTTTCCTGCATACCCGTTAATTTCATATCCGCCATCCGCTGTATCGGTACCCATATCTTCGCCCACATTCCGTCCTCATTCGGTAGGCGGTCTTGCCACCACCCGTCCGTCTTTAAGATTATGTGATGGGCCGACACAAGTGGTTGGGTTCCCCAGTCACGACATTCGGTTGATGACGACCCTGTCGGCCACGCCGTAGTAGCGTAGACTGTGCGAGCCGTAACTACACTATACAGTGCTGTATATTTTAGGGGTTTGTTGTTATCCCAGGCTCAGCCAGGCCTGCCTAGGCAAAAGACCTTCTGAAGATCTGGATCCCCCACTGGAAACGTTACAGTCTACACCACGCAGCAGCATCATTTGGGTTGATCAATGATGGGGGAATTGCGTACGGATGGATCTTCCTCCGTGACGATGTTATCTCAACTCTATCGACGTCTCAATGCGGATCTATCTACACTACACTACAGATGTACATCATAGACCACTCGATTAAGCTGGCGTTTTAAACAACAACATCGGATGAGATGAAACCGAAACTGGCGCGATACCTAGGTAGAGGAGCTCATGCCTGATGTCGCGCCTTTGCTTCAAGTGGATGGGCGTTTTTGCTTAGGGGAAACATCGCATCCAGTTTGATGGGATCATTTTTGTTCTTTTTTATATCTGACATGTCGAGAACATTCAGAGGCTGAGAATAGGTCACAAGTGAGAACTTATCTCGTTGGACTGGGCTGAGCTTTGTTTGACATTGGCCGAGACCTGGGCCTCGAGGGATGTTAGGTATCACTTACACACAGGTTCCAAAACAAACCCATTGCCGGGACCCGATGGCTCGGGCTGTTGGTCCCGAGACATTCCGCACATTGAACCGCCAGCCAGTGCCATACCGATACCCAGTGTTTGTTTACCATAGATCTTGAAATGGGATTCAGGCGCATGCATCATATGCACATATGTACGTACATATTACCTACAGGCGGTGTTATCAAAACCTTTTTCCGCGGAATTGACACTCGTTTTCATGCTTGGTGTCATAAACGGGAAGCAGGTGAGGCCCAACGACATGTGCCGTCTTGCCAGAAACACAAACAGGTTCACAGTTGGGTGAACACAAGAAACAACTCGAAAAAGTAGATGTCAAAGTTGGTCCCGATTAGAAGGCCAAGGGTACCTTGAACAAAAGGACTCACCGCCCGTCCAACCATCCAACCATCCATGGAAGTGTTGTACGAGATCTTGATTGTCTCTTTCATTTTCCTGGTAACGAGTCTCCCCGCCGTCACAAGTGACAAGGGTGACAGACAAGACAGACGAACAGACTGGCAGGCCTGCAGTGACAAGCCAAGCACAAACGGTTACGGCAACCGCTTGGCTTTTTTTTTTTTTTTTTTTTTTTTTTTTTTTTTTTTTTTTTTTTTTTTTTTTCGTCGTTGCAGTGCAGTAGTTCCTTGGTTTCGAGGAGGGGCAGAGGGGCAGATGGGGAGGGGTGGGTGCTGTGCAGTTGTGGTTTTCTTGTCTGTCTTTGCTTCTGGTGGTTCGGTCGACATTGAGGAGGGGAAGAGGCTCTGGCATGATGAGAATGGAAGTGGGTGTCCTCTTCGAGAGGGCGGGAGGGAGGGAGATTGTGTGTTCGGCCTCCCACGGCCCACGGGTGATCTACCTTTCGTGTGGATAAGGATTCACCCGCCAGTTACCACCAAGACCGTAGCATGCACAATTGCTTGCGGTTGTCGAAGTAAAGAAGTTGTCAGGACTTTCCAGATTTTGGTTGAAGATGCACAAAAATGGGGACTGTATTGAATGCTCGTAACGATACAATACATCAATACATCTCTGCCATGCCGCCGTGCCGCGCGACAGAAAAGAGTCACGATCTGTCTCTTTCTTCCAGGAGAAACAAAAACACAGACAGGCTCTCTGTTCGACGTCAAAGACAAGACATGATGAACATGGCAGAGGTGCATTTGCATCAACCATTTTGAACATCAAAAGCATGCACATAAGCGGAGTTCTTTCTAAGCCCCACGACCTGATTCGTCAACCTCTTGAAGGTTATCGCGACGAGCTGATTAGCTCGATTCGGATTTTGGAAATGTCATGCATCTGAGAGGAAGTCTTCTGAAAGTCTCCAACAGCCAAAAGCACGTGCAAGGGGGAGAGTGGAACTCTCTTTCTGTCGGTGTTCTTTTTCGGAAATGGTCATGGTTACACTCTTTTTTTGCCTTGCGTTAGCGCAGTTACATAGTCCCTCAATCCCTCAAAGACCGTCTCCATCGCCAAAGAGTTTATAATGGGTCCAGGCCACTTTGTCAATTGAATTGTCCAACTGGCGCCGTGAGCGCTCTGCCGGCGGCTGGAGCGGCGCTGGCAGCCACCACGGCAGAGAGCGAACGTCGGACTTGGGGGTGGGAGAAGGGGGATGAAGGTGAGGCGAGACTCGTGCGAGTCGCCCCGAAGACGCGAGATGCTCGATTGAACTTGCCTTGTTTGACTGCCTTGATACGAACGGGAAAGGCACCCGTTTGACCGGCAAAGGAAGGAAACAGAAGTTCGGAGAAGAAGGCGAGGTGTGGGAGTTGCACATGATGCTGCGACGTTCGGAGCGGGAGACGAGCGAACGACGTCCCGCCCAWTTCAAAGTTGCACAGGCCGGAGTGTTGTAGGACAACACAACCTCCCCCCTCCACGGGAGCGGGAACCGGGACCGGGGACTGACAATCTCAGATGGTCGACTTGACAGGTTGTGCACACCACGACATGTCACGTCTCCCGAATTTGGGAACCCGAACTTCCGTCGACTCGAAATATCCCACATTTCCCGTCCAACATCTGCCTCAACCTCGGTCGACCCGCCCTGCGCAACATATCAACTACATCTCATCCTTTTCTCGAGGGTCCTTTTGAGTCCTCGACTCCTCAACCCATCCCCTTCTCATTTCGCATCTCATAAGCCCTACAACCTAAAACCCAATGGTCTCGGAGATCCCTTGCTGTGTTGGGGCTCTGCGTGGGCTCCCACGGCTCCTACGAGGTCCCCCCAACTTCACTTTAACACCCCCGGCAGCGGCAGCGGCGGAACTAACTGAAAGCCTGTGATACTGTTACGTCATGACAACTACCGTGACTAACCAGTCAAGGTCCGGCCCCGTTGTGGTCGTCGGCGGGCGGCAAAGGACCACGAGCCCACGACGATGATGAACCACTGAACCACAACACCACAGGGGCCAGGCCAGCAGAAAGAAATCTTCGACTTTTACGGCCCGATACTGCAGAATTGCTTTTTGGGGTTTCAATTCCATGACATTGAGAAACCACGGTGCCGCGCTACAGAAAGGGATGGGACAAGCAGCCGCTACGTAGTTTGATGCCTCAACAGCGCCAAGAATCCTGTAAACTAGGCGCTGGCTGGCGGCTGCTGAGGACGGAACATCGGGGTTCAGCCATCCCGTCAGGCATGGATTCAGGGGTACACCGTAGCGCCCGTAGGGGCTCGAGGTTAGGGCGGCAACCTGAGGCTATTCCCGCCGACCCTCGTCGGAGGTTCCCGACCCAAGGTTAAGATTAGATAACGATGTCTGCTACATATTACAAACAAAGTCCAGAACACATAGGAGCTTGCTGGGCTGCAGCATCGGCGACGGTAGCGGCGGTTACATATAGTAAGTCGAGACCGATCCCGAGGTCCTTGGCGATGCTCTTGGGTTTGCCTGATTAGGTAGGTGTGATAGAAATGGGCGGGAGCCGCGCGCGCCGGGGGTGGTTGATGGCGAAGATTCAGGGGTATGCCGAGGTTACTACATGTTTGTTTACTTCCATCTCGATTGTATATGAGTGCTTGTAAGGAGATGGCATTGGTGTTTTGACACGTACAGGTCAACAACACAACAGATATTTGAGTATGTGATCATGGTGATTTGTCTGATTGGGACTAGATTCATGTCTTGGGAGGAAAAGGGAATTAGTATGTAAGACTCGTTGATGCTTGACCTCTCTTTTCCTTGTTTAGATACAACATAAACCCGGGTGCAGAGAATGAAAGAGCATGCACCGATATAGTGGCCTTAATCGCTTTCACCTTCAAAGGAGGTTTGAAAACTCTGTACTATCAAAACCAGAATGCTCTTCGGGCAACATGTCCCACATCCCACTGCATACACTCCGTCTCCCTCTTCCCCGTCAATAGTCAACTCCCCCCCTGGCACCCGTCGCCAACAATCCCGTTCTTCTTCCTTTTATAAGCCGCCTCTTATCCGCCATCGTGTCTCCATTAGTTGGGATCTACCTCACTCACTCATGCTCTCCCCCTCCACCCACTTCCCACTCTTCCCCCCTTCCTTCATCACCACCCTCAACCCTTCCACCCTCATCCCCTTATCCACCGCCTTACACATATCATACACCGTCAGCGCCGCCGCCGACGCGGCCGTCATGGCCTCCATCTCCACGCCCGTCTTGCCGTAGCAAGACACGGTGGCTTTGATGTCGATGTATCCGTATCCATGTCCACGTCCCTCCGCGCCTTCTGAGGCATCTGAACCTTCCGAGCCCGCAACGGAACCCGTAACGGAATCCTCACCCGGAGCAACAGGCCCAACAGGCGTCAACTCAACCTCAGCATGCGTCAACTGAATCGGATGACACAACGGAATGATATCGGGTGTCCGCTTAGCCGCCATGATCCCCGCTATGCGCGCCACGCCCAAGACGTCACCCTTTTTCAGGGAGTTGGTGACGACGAGCGGGTAGGGGGTCGGGTTGGAAAAGTGCACGGTGCACCTGGCGACGGCGGTGCGCGAGGAAGGCGTCTTGGTGGTTATGGAGACCATGTGGGCTTCGCCGGTGGGGGTGAGGTGGGTGAGTTTTGGAGGTTGGGGTTGTTCCTTCCCGTTGTTTTTTTCGGAGAGGAAGGAGCGGGTGGTGGAGAGGAGGCGGATGTGTCCGAGTCCCTGAGAGAGAGTTGAGGCTGGAGGGGGGATGAATATATTGGTGCCTCGCAGTTTGCGATGGGCAAAGCTGTTGGCGGTGTTGCTGGTGAGAGGTGAGAGGAGGGAAGAGAGCCCGTAATGATTCCATTGAACTTGATGGTTGTTGCGGGCCGGAGACTGGGAACGGTGGAATGTGGCATTGGTATCTAGGTAGACGAAACATCCTTAGTATGTCTACTATCTTTTAAAACGAAGTATACTACTACAAGAACGCTCAAGTATATTCATTGCTCACAATTTTGTGATCCTATAAGTCGCAGTTTAACCACCCATATACATGTGCCAAAACCTCAAAGCGAAACATCCTTCCAACTCCGGCCAATGTGTGAAAGAAAATACAAGAACAAGCAGAGAAGGGAGAAAGAACGTCACCCACCAATCAAGATCATTGGCCGGTTTTTCATATTTTCGAGGTCGCCAATGCCGGCGTGCTTCTCCTTCTTATTCTTGACGGCTATGCCAATAATATTCAGCAGCTCCTCTGAGTTGGGAGCAAGCAATGGAGAAGTGCCATCAGCGAAGGCCTGGCCTGCCTTTTCCAGCGCAGCCTGCCTCATAACCTCAAAAGCTTCCTCATCAATTGGTTCTCCGTGGTTGATCTTGCGCACAATATCGCGAAGCGATACCTCGGTGTTGTCAAAGAGGCACACCTTGATGTTCCCATCACTGGTGATGCGCAGTCTGTTGCACGTCCCACAGAAATTGTGCGTCATGCTTGTGATGAAGCCAACCTTGCCAGCAAAACCGGGCACTTGGAAGGTCTTGCTGGTGTCGTTCTTGTGACCCTGGATCCTCTGCAGGTCCGGGTGCTTGGAGCGAATGAGCTCCAGCATCTCCTGGTAGCTGAACATCTTGCCCTTGTTCCACTTGTTGCCGTCAAACGGCATGTACTCGATGAAGCGAACCTCCACGTCCTTGTCCCGTGTCATCTCGACAAAGGGAAGGACCTCGCGGTCGTTCAGCCCGCGCATAACGACGCAGTTGATCTTGAACTTGATGCCGGCGCCGAGGCGGTTGAGTTCAAAGATTCGGTCGATGGACTTTTGTACGGCACTGAAGCCAGCCCGGCGCGTCATCAGCTGGAACTGCCAGGGGTCCAGAGTGTCCAGCGAGAGGTTGATGCCCGTCAATCCGGCTTCGACCATTGCGTCCAGCTTGCGGTGCAGCGAGAGCCCGTTCGTGGTGAGACATAGCTCCTTTAGACCGTGAGGCCGTAGTGCGCCTATCTGCTGCATCAGGGGCACGATATCGCGCCGTACCGTTGGCTCGCCGCCTGTGAGTCTGATTTTGGTCACGCCTTGCGAGACGAACAAAGACGAGAGCAAGACGATCTCAGGGGTGGTCAGAAGCTCCTTTTGAGGCGACAGAGGGACACCCTCCTCAGGCATGCAGTACAAGCAGCGAAGATTGCATCGCTCTGTCACTGAGATGCGAAGATAGTCATGCTGGCGGTTGTAGTTGTCAGTCAAGAAGTCGGAAAAGGGTTTCGCATCCTTGAGAGTGTCCCTTCGTGAGGATGTTGGCGTGCGGGCTGCTGGATGACGAAGTGGCTCTTCTGATTCTATTGTTGGAGTAGAGAGGGGAGCCCCAATGCTGACGTCGACAGGTGCGCTAGATGAACCATGTTCGTCTGGAGTCACTGACGCTTGGGCAGATGACAGGTATGAGGAAGCGTTCCGGACTATCGATGCTGGTGCCGATGTGGTTGTTGTTGGTGTTGCGGCTGCAGCTGTGGCAACATGCCGGGATGAGGGGATCGACGTCTTGGTAAGGTGCCGTGTTCCGATGCGGACTCGGAGTCCTTGGGCCGCATGGCGAGCCACAGCGGACATGATTGCTGGCTTCTTTTTTGGGTTGATTTTCTTTCGTACTTCTGAATCTCAAAAGAACGTTTGGACTAGAGAGACAGAGAAAAACCAATGTGGCTGGAAATGGGCAAGCTAGTATGTGATGACCTCATCAACTCGATCTTGATCGTTAGCTTGCAAGTCCGGGTACCGGTCTATCAGCTGGCCGGGTTGGACTCGCAATTGTTAAAGTCAGGGTTGGTTTGAATAAAAGAAAGTCAACATGAAGCAGTTGCTGAAGAGGTTTACAATCCAGCACTACAAAGTTCTAGAAGTAAGAGGTGACTCAGCAGGACAGCGGCAACAATCTCACATCCATTGATAGATAGGACAATACACAAATCCCATGACAAACCGTAGTAACACTGCTATCGATTATCGAGAAGATGGAGAAGTTGGTGGTTGACAAGGTTCAATGGCACGGAAACCGGCGCTGGACTTTCACCCCCTCACCCCGCACCGAGAGAGCGGCGAACATCAGGATTTCCCATGATAGGGCGCACTGACCACCTCTCCGATGGAAGCCTCCGTCTTGGCAGGGGAATCAACATCGCTGTCCGGCAGGCATCGCCGTGCACTTCATTTTGACAGCTCGTTGACAGGTTGGGAACGGGAACTGTTCTGACTGTGTGCATCCCAGACGTTAGCGCTACCTAGCGATAAGATAGCGTCCATAGTGGCCTGCCGCCTGCACGACACTGGCTTGGACTGCACCTTTGAAAGCTTGTGACGGAAAGGAAGGAACAATCCATTGAACCTGTCACTTCTCTTCTCATCAAAACAGTTGGTGATGGAAGTCACGTTGTTGGTCGACTGACTGTTCGCTGACCGCCTTCTAGTTGCCGGTGCCTTCCTGCTCAATTGCTCCTTCTTACGCGTGCCCCTTTTCTCTTCTTCGTCTAGGCTTTCTCTTCCCGTTCAACATCTTTTTGCTAACTGGAATTGACCAACAACATCCGGCCAAAACACGCCCAAAAATAGCAGAAACCCACCAAAACAAAACAACAACTAAACGTGGACCACTCAACTACCTCTTGGGCCTGACCGACACAAAAGCGACACCGGACTTGAACCCCAAAACGACCAAGATGTTGTTCTCAAAGAACGTAAAGTGTAGGTGAGGAAACATCACCACCACCACTACCACAACCATCCACATGACCCCCAAGGCAGGGCCTGGACTATCATCAGGATCGTCGGGAGCTGGCCTCGGGAGCAGTCCAGGTTGTTTGCCAAACTTATTCCCACGGGCACCATGGCTGATCGATGGTCTGTTCAATAGCTTCGGCTCACTGCCTGCCCAGCCCTGATGGCCGATACATCGCGACTTTGTTCCCGACTTTGATCAATGTCCGGAGCGTCCAGTCATGGGAGCCCATCCACGTTGTCAGACTGCCTCAGGACTTCATTGGCCCGTTCCTCTCTTTTCAGTGGTCGCCGTCTTCCCGCCTGCTTCTCGTTGCCAGCTTCGACCAGATTCGAGTGTTTTCTGCTCTGGATGCGAACTACCATGCCACCATCCGAAACCCTGTTGCTCCCCATCTGAAGCCTACCTACATTGACTTCGGCGCATCGGATACAGAAATCTGTGTCATGGCCTCGTTCGGCCTCAAATTTGCCGTCTTTGACCTTACCTCCTCCAAGGCCACCGAGATCGGGAGCCCCAAATTCTCGTCCTCCACGGCTGTCCGCAGGGGTTTCTCCTTTCGCCCTCAGTCCAACCACCTTGCCCTCCTGACCAGGACAGCTGGTAAAGATATGATTAGCATCCACGCTTTTCCCAGCAGGGAACTGCAGAGATCGTGGGCCCCTGACACTATTGATGCACAAGGCCTGCTCTGGAGCCCAGATGGGAGGTGGCTGGTTGTGTGGGAGTCGTCTGCCCTTGGCCACAAGGTCGTGTTCTACACGCCAGATGGCAACCTGTTCAAGACTTGGTCGGGTCCCGTCAACCCCACACACGAGGAGAAGGATTTTGCTCTGGGTGCCGGTGTCAAGACGGTGCAGTTCTCTCCAGATGCCCGCCTGCTTGCTATTGGTGATCACAGCAGAAGTCTATCCATCGTCGATCTGGCATCCACCATGGAAGTGCTGCGGCTCCGACATCCCAACAATCTTGTTCCCAAGGGCACGCTACAGGTAAGAATGTAACACGGGTCCTGGCTCCTGCGAGTCAGACCAGCTGATGGAACGCAACAGATCTGGCAAGAACGAATCGGAATCTCTCACGGTCCCATCATGCATACCTTTATCCGAGCCTCTCAAGCTGTCTCTCCGCCTCCGAGGCCCCATGAGGCTGCTGAACAGCTGTCAGGTTGTGCTACCATTGCCTTCGACCTGTCGTCGAATCTCATAGCAACCAGGATCGAAGATTTCCCTTCGACCGTCTGGATTTGGGACGTACAAGCTGCAGTACTTCGTGCAGTTCTCCTTTTTCACGGGAGCGTCACCACCCTGTCGTGGCATCCCCACGTTCGCGAGACTTTGCTCATAAGATGTGAAGGAGACCACTATAATAGTGTCGTGTTTGTCTGGGATCCTCTATCCGAAGGGCCTCAATCGGTCGACTTCAGCCAGCAACTGTCCGGATTTAAAGCAGTTGGTAAGTGGCATGCCTCGTGGCTCGGTCTCGGCGCATCAACTCCCCTGTCTATTTTCTACTCGGATACCCAAAACTACGTGTTGGCATCTCTCGCCGATTCGGACAGAGACTCTCTGCCGTGGATCAATCCACGCAACCCACAAGGCGGCGACGGCCCGAGCCGCGCTGAATCACCCCTTGAGCTCGTTCCAGCAACAGCAGACGAAGCAGACGAAGCAGACGTCTTACAGACTGGGGATGACGGTGACATTGTAATGGAGGACACATATGGCTACAAGCGATAGGCGATTTGTGCGAATGGTCTTATACAACGATCTCCCGTACCTGCCCGCATGTGCCTTGGCGCTTGAGCACTACCTACAGAAGATGTCCTAGATATTTCCAGGATATCCGACCCGGGAGTTTGGCCGATGTTCCCGTTCTCGTTACTGGCCACTTGGGAGCACGACGGACCAGCCGCCGACGTTGTTCATGGGCCTGTCAACCCTCGGTACTATGCTGTCAAGTCACAGTGACAGGATCCAAGACGCACCGCTTGGACAAATTAGGCTTTGGGCCCAACATCAGTGGCGTTTTAACGGGGACCCACGATGAACTGCCGCAGCGAATGACCCCCGCGCTTTAATCACAGATGGTGGGAGGATGGTAAATCGACTCGAGCGACCTTCTCTTCCCAGAAACCTTACCTTCACGCGTTCATCCCTTTTGCCAGCTCACATGTTTCAATGTTTGCCCAAAACCAGATTCGAATGAATCGTGCAGCTGGCTAGCTGACGATGTTCGGAAGTGAAAACAAACATTTTGAGTCGTACTCGGAATAAATTGTCCCAAAAGGATGACCGTCCGGCCTTTAAGCCCGTTCGAGTCACTTCATAACCCAGAAATCACCTCCATCTGCAGCTGCTGGCGACCCGGATCTTACCGCTGTATCTTTTCGGGCTTCGATCGAATTCCTCTTACGGATGAAAGTCCAACCAGCGGATGCCAGTTAGACTCCCTCACGTTCATAAACACAGGTTGGCAGACAGACGGACCCTTGCTTGCATTCACCTTGTCTTACACACGAGTTAGAGCGTCACCAACCATGGATCGTCGTTATAACCTGCCTCGCTTGACACTGAGACAGCAGCTTGAGAGGTTCCATCTCTTGAGCCGCAGCTGTACGTAGCCCAGTGGGTCCCTACCGTTTTCAGTGCCCCTCGGGTAGTTGACAAGCTGGCATCATACAGTTACGAAACGGCGACCACGGGAGGCACAACTCACGAGCTTCTATAGGTGCTGCATCACGCACTCCCGTAACGTGTGTTTGCGTCTCCAGTTCTGCATCCTTGAGACTATCACGGCGAGCACGGATACTATTGCCGGCCTGTCGGGGCCGCACACATTGCTTTTAGTTACCGGAACATTGTGGGCGTCGAGATTCCAAAACATCTTTGCTGTCGAACCATGTCTTATTCCAAGGAGGACACGCAGTAGAATTGCTATGAAGATGACGTAGAGTGGCCAAGAGGAATCCCCTTTCCCATCCGCAAGTGGTCATAGTTTTGTGCATCATTTTATCAGATGTGATCAGTTCAACACACGGTTCGGAAGCCAAGTCGACACCTCCCGGGCAGAGGTTGAGCAGGATGTATTCCCCCTTAGTGATCCTCTTTAGAGGAAACCTACATTGACGCCGGAAGGCCGCCGAGCCTCGAAGACCAGGCGACGGCAACCTTCCGTTGCATGCAGTTGGACCCCTGAGATGTGTACAGCTTTCGGATTTAAATAGCTGGCCGGCGTCGATTACGAACTTGATGATGACACGCAGTCTCAGGGGTAGGAGAGTTGTCAAAACGTCGGTCTCTAGTCGGAGCCACAATTCGTTGAAACTGAGCCAGAAACTTCCTGACAGCCCGGCATCAACACTTTACACCAGGATGACCCTGAATCTAGAACGACGCAACTGGCAATAGTTGAAGGTATATTCAAAGATCCACTGAGATCTGGACTCGCCATAACTCTCGCTCATCAAGGTGATTCCGAGGCAAATACTCAAGAATGCCCAGACCCTTCTTCAGTTAGGATCCTCTCTATTCCCACTGTCTATTTGTTCATCCATTCACAGCTTCACCTTCTCAAGGTTATCCAACCTGTCAACCAAAAAGAATCCAGGACTATCAGCAACCAGGCTCGGTTTCGACTGCAGCAGCAACTCTTGATATTGAGGTTTCCGCCTTCACTCTCTTCTTGAACGAAGTCACCCAACCCACGCCAAAACTGCCCCCTGGGCCAAAATGCCTGGCTCAAGGAGCTCAAAGAATGCCAAAGACTCTATCAGGACGGCGGACACTGTGTTCGTCGAGGATGGTGAGCTGACGGGAATTTACTACATTCCCATCTCTGGTGTTCGTAGCCTAGCTCTCTCCTTACCAATACCGTTACATCGACACTAACAATCCTCTTTATGCAGCTTCCCCACACAACGACGTGGCAACAGTTAAAGGACCACGTAAGGAGGGGATGTGGTGTCGAAGCCGATAAAATCGAGGTTTATGCTCCTCTCGGTGGCTGTGTTCGAATCCGAGAGAGGGACAACTTTGACAAAGCGTTCAGTAAGTGATATATCATCTTTAACTACCCTGGTCCCTGTTTACTGATAGCATAGTCAGCTTTCTTGAACGGCAGTACTCTTAATGGCCGTGCCCTTTTTGCTGATGGGAGGAACAAGGGCGGAAGGGTCATGGTCAAGCCCACCATCGCCGTATCTCTGACCGTTCGGCCTACTGCGTCTCTAGAGACAGACCCCGCTCCAGCTTATGGATATGGCTTCACCCAAGGTGGTGCGGTCGGTGGTATGATACCGGCCTTTGCGAACATGGCCATCTCCGGGTCTCCGACGGTTTATGGGGCCGCGCAGCCGTATGGAGGCCATGTTGTGGCGCCATATCCTGAGGCCCCGCTGATGACCAGTCCCTACAGCGTCGATCCGGCGTGGAACCCCTATGCTTCGATTGGACAGCCCTACAACGCTCACCAAGGCTTCAATTCAGGATACGCTACCCATGATCACGGTCAAGAGGCTTATACTCAGGCTTACGTAGCTGCTCCAGTGTATCATAGCCCTCCTATCTATCCAAAAGGGTACAACAACTACGAGGGAACCATCGCCGCAGCCGTCACGCCTCCTATTCCCGTTCAGGTCCAGCGCAATAACAGCATCGCCAATAGTCTCGCCAGCCCCAGCACACCGACTACCACCATCATCACCAACATTGGCACCCCCAATACCGTGAACACCGTCAACACAGCGCTGACCGTTCCCTCGCCCCCTCCCAACACTCGCAAACCTCCTTTTTCGTTCCCCATCACCTTACCTGGACCCCACCCATTGCAGTCTCAACATCAACAGCAACAACCACACACGATCCTCATAACCGGCCTCTCCAAAAAAGATCTCACACCCGATAAAATCCGTCTCCTTGTCTCTAAGCACGTCTCCGAAGTTGTCGCCGCCCAGATACAGGGCATCCAGATTTCTGATAGGAAGGAAACGACACAGCACGGACACACTGCATACGTGCGGTTCAAGACCATCGAGGACGCGGAGTTGGCGGTGGCACATCTGGATAAAAAGCTCTTTGGGAAGTATACCTTGGGAGTGAAGGTTTGGGTTCCTGAACAGGCGTCGGCGTTTATCGGGGAGGGGGGAGATGGGAGCGGCGGCGGGGGAAAAGGAGGAGGGGGGATAACTGTGGGTGGGGGTGCAGCGAAGGGCGAGGAGAGAGGTGCGGAGGTGAAAGAGAGTGGTGATGGAGGTAGTAAGAACAGTGAAAGCAAGAACAGGGATGGGCCGCGTGGTAAGGAAAATGAGAAGAGCGAGAAGGGGGCCAAGACCGCCAACGACAAGTACAACAATAGTAAGGATAACGCCAGTGGGCGGACAACGGAGACAGAGAAAGGGAAATCAACCAGAACACAACCGACGTCGGCATCGGCAGCGGCGCTAGCGGTACCTCCCAGACTGGGACACAGAAGAGAATCAACAAGCGGCGTGGTCATCGCCAACGGGAGTTATACAACCAACACCACCACTGCCGAAGCTACAGCGGCTGGAAAGAAGGACAGAAGCAGCAGCCTGTCGGCTATGTCCAAGGCAGATGTGGTGATTGCCCGTGGGAGCTGGGCTACTACCAAGTCACCCACCAAGGACTAAGGATAGAGACGAGTGACGGGACGCAGTGAGAAACTGGGTGGGTGAGGCTTGAAGAGCAAAGTGTGTCTGTGTCTCTGTGGGCGCATGAGCGAGCATGTGGTGGGGTTTGAAATTTCAGTTTCTTTAATGTGTTCTCAACTCTCATCTCTTAGTTTGTTTCCGCCATGATTTTTCCTCAGCATCACTATCATATAGATTGCATATCATTTTAGTACGCATGTGTCTGGGATGGGTAGGAGTTGGGTGGGAGCATCAGATGAGCAAATAGGCGGGGAGGGCTCAAAGATTGGAAACAACGGGCTGCATGCATGATGAATGAAGATGAAGAGATGAAGACACGAAGCTTCAGATGAAGAATGAATGAGATATGAGTTCATGAGAACGATTTACAGAAAATCAGACATGAGAAACGAAGAACGAGAAAGAACGACAGGTACGAGTTTACGAACTTTCATGTGTTCTTTCCAATATTTTTCTGTTGCTTTGCGGCTTATTTTTTCTATCAGGGTAGCACTTTCCTTACTTTGGCTGGTAGTGAAGGACTGAAATGAGTCGCACTTACTGCAGTTGCCATCAGTTCAAAACTATAGAAGATAAGAACCGCAGATGATTTAATTAGTGCAAATGAAATTGTATGTGGTTTGCACAGGACGTTACGGAAGAGTGAAAGTGTGGAAATGTGGATAAGGCGGTGTTTGCGATACCTTGTTTCCATAAAGGGGTTTGTTTACTTTCTGTGTATCCATAGTGGTATCTTCCCGCCCCCCGTCACAACAACGTTTTAAACAGTCAGCATTGCAGACACTACGTCCCGTCATCCCATTTTATGAACCAAATATGAGTCAACGACATACGTATAGAATTGAAAGTTATATATCTCTCTTGACAAGACCTATAATTGACAATGTTATCGCCGCACGGTTTTCCCTCCGAGAACCTGGAGAAGGACCCCATGCCAATAAGGCGCTGTATTTAGTATAGCATAGGGAATAAGATTATATATATATATAATTGACAATGTTGACTGAATGTGGTAATGCATCGATGCTCCCTCCTCTACTCAGGCACTTTTTGCTCTCAGGCACTTTTTGCTTTTGCTAGGATACAAGAGGGTACATACGGTATCCAGACAGACGGACCAACCGATCTATCCACTTGTTTTATGTACTCGTTCTAATATTATACGCCTGCTCCCTCCCTGTATCTCCTTCCCCGGTCTAAACAACTAAAATAAAGATACACCGGCCCGCCCCAACGGGCTTCAATCGATTACAATCAACCCATTAACCAATAAAAGGCGACATCTCCACCTGCCTCATCTTCTTCCCCTCCCACAACGCCTTCTGATCGGCCTCACAAGCGCCGCAGTATTCAGCATACCACTTCTTCAGCGCGTCTCTCCTTGTCATCTGCTGCTGCTGCTGCTCGCTGTCACCAGAGGTAGTAGTAGCATCTCCTCCATTGCCTCCTCCATTAGTGTCCTTAGTACCCATAGAAGTAGTATCAGAGCTCAAAACACTCTGTTTCTGCTGCCGCGAGGCATCATCATAAACCACAGCCTCCAGCTGACTATTATTACCAGTAAGCAACATATTGCTCACCTGCTCACACCTGAGGTTCTCATCGGCGAGCCAGTTCTCCCACTCAGATTGGATCATTTCCCTCTCGATGCCGTTGACGACGCGCATGGCGACGAGGAGATCATGGCGGTAGGTGCCGAGCCGCTGGCGCGTGCGG
>RANY01000351.1:0-33126 GCA_009805235.1 Neurospora pannonica FGSC 7221
GAGGGTAGAATGACAGGGCATTAGAAAAGGGTTGTAAATAGCTTCAGAAATCGACGATTTTGGTGATGATTCTGGTAGTGACGCCATTTTGTGTAGTAAACTTAGCAGATGCCAAGTTTTGGTGTACCCCTAATTCTGTCACCCCCTTGGTTGTGCCCTGTTGATGGCGAAAAGGTGCGCGATTCAGCATCAGTTGGGCTGGGTGGCGCAGTTGTTTGATCGTAGCAAGCCAAGTCTGTCTAGACAAGTAGGGATCGGCCGAGATCGCCGGACCACGGGCGCTTCAAAGTGGCGGGAAGGGCGGGGACAGCCGACCCGGGCCATCAATGTTCTGGACAAACTGCTTCAGGGATGAACGGAGTAGCCATCCGGTTGATGCAGCAATACCGAAGAGTGGTCTGAGCTGATGGGTACTTTGAAGGATGGCAAGAAGCAACGTTCGCTCATGGCGACAGCTCAGGCCACCTACGCCACCCAACAATCACGCCCAGTTGTGTCTTCAACACCTACCGATTCTAATTAGAGGTAAGCATGGCCGTTGAGAGGGTCGCCGTCAATCTTGAAGTTTCTTCGTTGGATCTCATAAGGAGACCTCTCGGAGGTCCGCTACCGGATAACTTAAATCGGGCCATGAGTTGGCAGTTTGGTAGCGCAAGCCTCCCTCCCTCGATCCATCACCAGTTCTTCTCTCGGCACTCCGCGAATGCGTCTTGAGTTGTCTGATAGCCATCTCGTACTTGTAATTATAAACATTAGGTGCTCGAGAATTCAGGTTCCTGCATCAACATGAACTGAGCTTCCTGTCAGGGCCATGGAAAGGTACTTGCGTTCCGTTGTCTATTGCGGTATGTCTAGAAGTTACCCGGACGATCTGTGCACAATCGTGCATATGCCCCAAAGCGTCAACCCAGAGCATTCCAGCTATGAACAGACCGCTTTGAATACAAAGCTCTAGACCTGGTCTCCAAACCCTTGCAGCTCTTCTGCCCGAGGGGCGTGGTTTCAAGGCATGTGCGCCTAACCAGAACGCCATTCGAAACGCATTACAAAACTGTGAAGATGCTTCATGGTTATGAATCCCTACACCAACCTTACGTCGTTTCTGGCCTCTGTTCTCTTTCCCCTGTCATGTCTTCCCACCAGGTAGCTTCTCGAAATGGCGATGAAACACCACCTCAGACCCGAAGCCCGTGGCCGGTCATGCCTGGACGAACGGAACACCAAAATAAACTGTTTATTATCTCGACCCGAGAGCCCTCGCCGCACTGACTCTCTCCCATTGTTGCCTCTTCATCCAATCTCTCTCAACGCTCAGAGAAAGCTTCACTTCCCGAACGATCTCCTTGGTAGCTGGCTACCTCAGATCGGCTCTCTTATAACCAGGGGTGTTTTCTTACATATCGTTTAATTCTGTCTGTTCCTCATGTCAGATCTTCACCACCGTACGAGCCACTCACCCCATAGTACCGAGGCCTCAGAGCCAGCGGATCGATCAACACCAGAGCTCGCAATGGCATCATCTGTGGACGACGAGCGACTAACTCCGGTCGACGTTCAGCGACTCTCCACCTTTTGGGAGAACCGCGGCACGATACATCTCATGGGTGACAACACCGACCAGCCGGAAACAACCGTACCAGATCCAACACCAGATCAGACTTCTATCGAGCCACCAAGCCCTACAAAAACCAAGAAATCACACTTCTGGCACTTGAAGAGCCCTCCAAACCTGGCTTCTATTCTTCCAGATCGGCCGAAACATGAGAGGACAGAAAGCACCGAAAGCACAGCAAGCGGATCCAGTCAAGGCTCAAGCAGCACCGAAGTAGACGAGAAGTTCGAGGCCGGCGGCAGCAAATCAGACAAAGCATCAGCGACTGTATCAGTAACCCAGATTGGAGACATCAACAACTCACGTCCACCAGAACCGCCCTATCATGTGTTCACTAAAAAGGAGAAGTGGCTGGTCACGGTCATCATCGCAGTGGCGGGCCTTTTCTCTCCTCTCTCTAGCAATATCTACTTTCCGGCTTTGGGAGCTATTGCCAATGTCAGTCAATACGACCCCTGAATTCTTTTTTATGGATGATAAACCACTAACCTACTCGCAGGCTATTCACACTGATATCGCACTTGTATCCTTGACTGTAACCATCTACATGGCAGTGCAAGCGTTTGCGCCATCATTCTGGGGTCCCCTCAGCGACACGTGCGGACGCCGTGTTACTTTCATCGGGACATTTGTTGTTTTTCTCATCGCCAATATTGGGCTGGCTTTCAGCAAGAATTTTGCGACGTTGATGGCTTTCCGAGCCATTCAGGCCGCTGGTAGCGCTGCTACTATCTCCGTCGGTATGCCAAATTCGTCGCTTTGTATCGCCGATTTTTGTTGAAGAACGAGTATTAACCGAGTCCGCTTTTCTAGGAGGTGGTGTCCTTGGCGACATTACGACGCCAAAGGAGCGTGGTGGTTATATGGCAGGGTTTAGCGCAGGTGAGCTAAAATACCCATGAGGTTGAGAACGATATTGTGACTGACAAATGTTCCGTTCATCAGTCCGCATGTTTGGCCTATCCATGGGCCCAGTCATCGGAGGCATCATCACCGAGTATCTCGGCTTCCACGCCATCTTCTGGTTTCTCTTCATTCTCGGTAGCATCACGCTGGCCGCGATCTTGCTCTTCCTCCCTGAAACCCTCCATCGGATCGCCGGAAACGGCACCGTCCCACTCAAGGGCATCCACCGTCCCTTCTTCGACCGTCAGCTTCGTCAGCGCTACTGGAAAGAAAGAGACGCTACTCGGGATGAAGACGACATCTCCGCGCCGCCGCCCAAGCTCACCTGCTCCACTTTGGTCGCCTCCTTCCGCTTCATGGCCGAAAAGGACGTCATCGTCACCCTCTTCTTCGGCGCCATCGTCTACACAGTCTGGAGCATGGTGACCTCCTCCACCACCGCCCTCTTTCAGCCACGCTTCGGCCTCTCCAATCTCCAGACCGGTCTGATCTTCATCCCCAACGGCGTCGGCTGCATCTGCGGCTCCTTGCTCTCCGGCAAGATCATGAACCGCGATTACAAGATCGTCGAGACCAGCTACCGCGCCTCCCACCACCTTTCGGGCTCCGTCGAGATCAACCGGAAAAAACTAGCCGACTTCCCCATCTCGCGCGCCCGCCTGCGTTCGTCGCTGTACTTCGTCATCCCTTTTATTATTTGCGTCGCGGGATACGGCTTCGCCATCACCAGCCCCCGCCTCGGCACTGAAAAGAAGGGCATGGCCATCCCTTTGGTCCTGCAGTTCTTCATCGCGTTTAACCAGATGGGCTTGTTTAATCTGAACAGCACCCTTATGGTTGACTTGTATCCGGGAGCCAGCGCGAGCGCGTCGGCTGTTAATAACCTTGTGAGATGTCTGATTGGCGCTGTGGGCGTTGCGTTGGTTCAGTTCATTATTAACGCGATTGGCGCGGGATTGACGTTCCTTATCCTTGCTATTGTCACGGCGGCTTTTACGCCGTTGCTTTGGCTCGAGTGGAGGTTTGGGGAGCGCTGGCGGAGAGAGCGAATGGAAAGGTTGGAGAGTGCGAAGGCGGAGAAGCGGGCGGGTGAGGGTGGAGAGGCTGGTCGGGCGTAAAGTGCTGAGACAAAGTCGGTCGAGTCTGCGACGGGCTGGTTGCGATTGCAGTTGTCATTTGCGCGACCTAGTCGTCGTGGTTGTTCTGTTTTTCGTGTGTTCGGATCGTATCTTGAACGGATAGACGGACGACGGTGATCGTTTTGGGTAGAGTTCGGAGCGGAGGAGCTGGTCTCTCTGGTTATCGCTGATTTCTGTTGGATTGGTATAAGTTCCTCAAGCGTTCACGCAATCATTGGTGGTTTTGGAGTTGGAAGGCTATGGGCCAGGGGACCCGGGGATATTGGCGTTTTTGCTAGACTAGAGCTGGAAGGCCCGGTTGCTAAAGTGGTCTGGATACCATGATGGTAACGGATAGACAAAAGTCATATAAATGTTTCGCAAGCAGATAGAGTTAATCGAATCTGGCGTCGAGTACAATTGTTTAGCATTGCTTGCAAGTGATGATGGTTCCTGCCCAAATTGAATGTCAATTGCCCAGCCTTACTATCATGACTTCAAGTTGGTGTGAAGAATGCTCTGATCTCTGCCAGGACCGTGCACGTGCTCGGTCAGTGCTGTCATCTCCTTCCGTAAGTGAAGAGCAGATCAAATCACAATGTGCTCGAACTCGGAAGGAGCACCTCTCCGTTGTCGCGTGCGTATCTTCCATTGTGGCCTTGGACATCGGTTCTACGACCTGGTCCGGTGAAGGTTCAGATTTGAACTTCGCCTCCCAGACGGTGTCCCAATTCTGTTGGAAAACTTTGACTGTCTGGAAAGGCATTGGCAAATGACCATCCCATCTCAAATCCTCAGCATTTCGGATTGTGGTGCTTTCCTCGATTTCCATCCCATTTGTTTACTTCCCTTCCTTTTTGGGCACAGATGTGGGGCTCTTATGTGGGCCTTTTGAGTTCTTGGCAGGGGTGCGAGTGGTCCCATTGGTTCAGATTGATCTGGACCGCTAACATGAGATGGCAGAGAGCCTCCATTCACTCGACAATTGTTGGCCATAAACTTGCAATTGGAAAATGAAATTGATATGATGAACGCTTTGAAAAGTTACAGTATCTTGGTAAGGGTTTGTGGGGGCTTCCTAGACAAAAGGTGGTGGCAAATTGGCGACTGAAGTTGGTGGTTTTTGACGGATGGTTGGATTTCGCGGGATCAGGTAGAGACATGGGACACGGGAATAATTGTAGGCAGAACTTCAAGCAGTGATAATCTCAATGTGTAGTAATCAGATCCTTCGCATTTTCACATCTTGATCTCAGATCGCGGGCGGTTGGTGTTGGGACCGTTGAGATGCGCGGCGTCCGGGTTCCCGTCCGTGCCGGTGTCCAGGCGTCAGGAACAAAGACGACATCAATTTCCTTTCAGCATTGTTGTCGCGGCTGTCACGAGTGTTTCTTTGTGCGATCTACGATCTGTGTACAAGTCCATTAATCAATGCTATGTGATGGGTTAGGGTTTGACATCCCGTTAGTGACAGCCGCAACCGCATCCCGACCAACTGCCGGTTGGACTTCTGCCGCTTTTCGTGATTTTGTCCACATCAAAAACTGAACCCAAAACTGTTCGCAGCCTGTTCATCTGGTATCAACATAAAATGACGTCTGTTCTGTTGCGGGATGGCTGTTCTGGCCTGTCCTCTCGCCTGCTATGGCTGTTCGCGGGACAGCAGACCTGGACGAGTTCGCAGGACCTGTGCGAAGAGACTCGTCCGATATCACATTTCAGAAGAAGCATCCAGATTGCCAATGGATGAACAGTTTCTATGTTTGTTCCGTCTCAGGTGGGCTGTTCAGGATGGGATGACAGCAACCTCCAGCCAGTACGATGAACAGCTGGCAAATTTGGGACTGTTCACCCAGCAAAACCAGAACAGCCGACCTGGATTTGGCTGTTCGCAGGTTGAAAACACCAAAACACTATTCACTCCTGGCGACCTTGGAAGGTGACTGTCGAAATCTGAGGTGGTTTAAAAGTCGACCGCTGCACCCAAGAGCTCATCCATTTTGCTTCCTCCCAAAACTGCTTCGACAGACAATCGTCAGACGACCAAAGTCAACCGACACTTTGCAATCTCAAGCAGCCTCAAGCAATCTACAATACCACTTCAGTAAGTACATCATCAGCGCACGTCTCAGAAGGCATCGAGTACTCACCTATCCTCAACAGTCAAACATCGCGACACATAGTCGTCGACACTCACTCACTGCCATCACCTCTCAACCGAACCGTCGCGACAATCTCCATCTACGACGACTCTCCTCGATCGACATCATGTCACCCACACCCACTCCGCCTACCCAGAAGGGAAACCCCAGGTCGACCTCCTCATGGCTCAAGCAAGCTTCCTTCAACATCTTGTGCATGGGTCTCGTCGTCAGCTTCATCCATCACGGCATCAAGAACCTCTCTAAGGGTGAACAAGCCCTCTACTACTTCCTCGCTCTCTTCATCTGGCGTTATCTTCGCTTCTGCATCAACATCATCGGCTTCTGGACTTACAAGGCTGCCCCCACGCCCAAGAGCAACGCCAACTACTACCCCGGTCGCGATGTCACTGTCGTCATTCCCACGGTTGATCCCCTCGGTGTCGACTTCCATGAGTGCGTGACCAGCTGCGCTCGCAACGGCCCGCGCAAGATCATCGTCGTCACTGCCGGAGAAGAGCTATATGCGAAGACACTCAGCGCTGTAGCTCCCATCATGGACGAGTTCCCCCTTATCAACTTTCTGGTCACCCGTACGAAGATCGCCAACAAGCGCGAACAAGTCGCCCACGTCATCCGCTATATCAGCACCCCGATCACCGTCCTTATCGACGACCACGTCTTCTGGAACTCTCAAGACCTTCTCAAGTCCATGCTCGCCCCCTTCGAAGACAACCAAGTCGGCATCGTCGGTACCAACAAGCGCGTCCGCCGTCTCGAAGGTCTCTCTGTCTGGCGCCGCTTCTGGAACATGCTCGGTTGCCTGTACCTTGACCGTCACAACTTTGAGATCCGCGCGACCAACGCCATCGACGGCGGTGTCTTCGTCATTTCCGGTCGCACCGTCGGCATTCGCACTTGCATCCTCGAAGACAAGGAATTCCAGGCCGGCTACCTCCACGAGATGTTCTTCTTCGGCCTTCTCGGACCTCTCCACCCCGACGATGACAACTACATCACCCGCTACATGGTCAACAATGGCTGGAAGATCAAGATTCAGTACACCAAGGACGCTGAGATCGAGACCACCGTCGGCSTCGGCGAGCCTGTCCACACCAAGTTCCTTGGTCAGTGCCGCCGCTGGGTCCGCACCACTTGGAGGTCCAACACCACCTCTCTCTTCACCGAAGGCACCGTCTGGGCCATTCAACCCTACTGCGTCTACGCCGTCTACCTGACCAGCTTCACCAACTTTGCGCTCTTCACCGACGCCGCCCTGGTCTACCTCTTCACCCAGTCTTCCTGGTACACCGACGCCGCGGAGCCCAAGTACGCCCTCGCCGCTCTCCTCTCTTGGATGATCTTCACCAAGACTGTCAAAGTCTTCCGCTACTTCTCGACCTATCCCCAGGACATCTGGCTCTTCCCCGCCTATGTCTTCTTCGCCTACTTCCACTCCTTCATCAAGCTCTGGGCCCTCTTCACCTTCTGGGATTACGCCTGGTCCGGCCGCAACCTCGACACTTTGACCGAGGGTGAGAAGAACGACGACGAGAAGGAGCTGTCCCCTCAGGGTATCTGCTACGACGAGGATATCAGCGACTTGGACATTGGTCCTTCCGAGTCCCCCGTTCCCATGAAACCCATGGCCCCCATGGGCCCCAGTCTGCCATTATCGTCAAGGCTTAAGCGATGAGGAGGATTTGAGCAAGGAGATAAAAGAGAGAAAAAACGAAAACAATCACCAAAAAAGGGCGTAAAAACAACAAAACAATCACCAAAACAACTTTGCATTTTCGGGGCGTTACGGATCGGAACAACAGGGGATAAGAAACAGCATCATACATCGGCATCATACAGAACAGCATCACTGCACTACAGCGGCATTTCAGAATTTGCTTTTTCGGGCGCACAACAGGACAACAGGACAACAGGACGACAAGACTGAACGAGTAATGAGAAAAGAACAACACATGACGGAATGATAAAGATTATTGTACGATACCTCCTCTTCTGGTTTTTTCGGGTTTCGGTTTTCGGTCAATGGACGGATTGGTTTCTGCATTATTTCATTGCTTATGAGATACCCCCACACAACAACATACCCGTATGAAGAGCTAGTTCATGAAAGATGGATGGACATAGCCGGGAGATGGATGGATGGTTAGGAGGACGAGGACATAATGATAATGCGGATAATGAAAGGCGGCCGACTGGCTGGCTGGTCGGTTGATGGAGGGAAAGGGAGAGAGGGGGGGAGGAGACTATGAGTCAAGCATTGGTAGAGAGGTGGTGATAATAAAATACCTTGCTTGGCCAAAAGATGTGCTACTATGATCGTGCAAAAGTGATGTGAAATGTTGAGGAATGCCTGTGACTTGAAAATTCTTGGAGAAATGATGCCTTTTGTGTGTGATACATGGAAGCTGCGATGGTGCCTTGCATGTGCCTGCCGTCTGCCGCTTGTGAACCACGGGTGTCGTGGGACACTCGGTCGTATGATATCAGACGCGAATGCTTGATCTAATTTGACTCACAAATCACTGTGAAGTTCGTCAAAACAACTCGATCAGTAATATGAAAGATGTGTAAGGGGCCCTATCGATGAACCGCGAGACCTGCTTGTTGTCACCGTGTATATATTCAGGAGGGACATGTCGTTTGCAGTCGATTCCACTTGTCGCAGCTACTTGGTATGCAATCGCAGTGACAGCGCTAATGACTCGTGTTGTCCATGTCCTTTGTCTAAAGGACTCGGCAACATCTTGACAAGACGAGTTTTAGTCAATGCCAATTCAACAGTCAATGACAAGATCGGGCAAGATAGCCGAGCCGCTACGCTTTCTCCAGTTACATTTGCACTTCGTTGATATTAACATATTTGCATCTCACCTTGTCTTGTCATCCCCGCTGATCCACCCCCTACGGTGCAAAACAATAAGCCAAATAAACCACCGTCGATACAGCCTTCAAGATCACCAAACCCGCAAAAACAAAAAGATAACGGAATCTCCGCATATAAAACCTTTTCGGTGAATGAGGAGTGGAGTGGAAAAATGACAAAAAAATGCCCAATAACAGGATTGAACTGTTGACCTTCGCATTGACTTGATATCAGAGGACTGATATTAGTACGACGCTCTAACCAGCTGAGCTAATCGGGCTTGTGCTGATTGTTATTAGAAGTGGCGAGTTTGCAGCTTATATTATAATCGTTGCTTACAGCTCCCGAGCGTGCCGGACGCTGAGCGTAGAGGTACCCAAGATTCTCGAGAATGTGACGACGAGAGACACTGCTCAATGTCCACATCGAATCTGCGATTGATCTTCTCTGGGAATTACTGTCGCGTTTATATCCTGTTCAGCTGTCGAAGACTTCCCACTCTTCCAATCGCGGAATCATCAAGAACACCCGCCTCAAGTTTCTTACGCATGTTTACAAACATTGATCTACGGCATGATTTGGACAGTCATCTGGTATGACAGGGTATAATTATTATTGATCATATTGCGAGCCCGGGATTTTTCTTTTGACCCCAAGCCCCCAAGCGTGGTATCATCGTTACATGCAACTAATTAAGACAACATATTCTCTCATGCGTATAACATCATCCATCTTTCATCATCAACAACATATTCAGCGGCTTCTGGTTTCAGAAGCCAAACATGATACGTTTGAGCTTTTTAGCATTCGCCGGCCGGGCAGGCGATGTTGGAGCCGTACACGGAACCGTCAACACCAGCCAGGGTGAGGATAGCACCGACGACACCACCGAGACCCTCGCCAGCAATGAAACCTGCAAAGACAAGCTTGTTAGTATATAGTTGCGACGAGTGGTGAGCGGAAAATGTAAGAACTTACCAGCAGCGAGAGCATAACCGTAGATATCCCAGGTCCTCATGCTGTACTTCCTCCAGATAGCGGCAATGATGGCACCGAGAAGGGCGGCGTTGGCGAACACGGGGGCGGGAATGACCCAAGAAAGGGCGATAGCACCCCAGTTGGGAAGCCACTTGCGCCACTTCTCACGCTCACCGACGAGGTAGAAGTGACGGACGACGACCTGGAGGATGGAGACAACGCCCATGACGATGGCGAAAAGACCGGAGGAGAGAGGGATGTTGACCTTCGGTTCGGTGACAGCCCAAGCGACGGCAGCCCAAGCGGACACGGAGGGGACCGCGAAAGCGCAGTGAGCGTCCGCCAAATCAGGATCGTAGATGCAAGGGTAGGCTTTGGTGAACAGGACGAAGAGGCCGGGGGCGAGCCAGACGGCAACGAAGGTACCGATGGCCTGGGCAATCCACTGCTTGAGCGGGGGAGTGCCGAGGAGGTAACCGGTACGGAAATCGGACACGAGGGCGGTGGCAACGTCAGCACCACCTGAAGCAAGGCCACCGGCGGCCAAGTTGATCTTCTGAGCGTGCTTGATGGTGAAGCCAGAGTTTTGGGTGGCACCACCGAAGACGAGCTGCGAGGCCTTGGAGGCGGCGGTGAGAGGGGTGGAATCGGTGACAGCACCGATCTGGATGGCGAGGAATGAGAAGAGGAAGGCAAGAATGACGGCAAGGATGGTGAGACCCGGGTGCATGTCCCACTGGAAGTGGAAGATGATCATGGCAATGACCAGGGTGACGATAAGGCCGACAATCCAGTGCCAGTGCTTGACCTGCTCGTTCGCCTTGGCGGGATCCTCCACTTCCTCGCCAGTCCGGACAACCTTGGCAGCCTGCTTAGAAAAGAAACCGTTGGTCTTGCCACGGGCGACAAGGGTGTCGTTAATGCTGACGCAGGTCTGCTGCCACGAGGACTTCAAGCCGAACCAGATGACCTTGTACTGAACGAAGAGCTCAGCCATGGAGGAGCAGACCATGACCATGACACCGGGCCACAAGAGCCAGTAACGAGGCGAGGGGGTAACCATGCCGAGGTCCTTGAGGGAGAAGAAGGTGTAGAGGCTGTCCCAGTGAGGGTCGTGGGGATAGAGCTGAATGCCGATGCACTCGCCGTAGTGAACCAAGACGGGACCAATAACACCCCAGGCCAGGAATGAGCCGACGAACATGCTGATAGCAGGGTTGAGACCAATCAGGATACCGGAGCCGATGAAGGCAGGAGTCCATTCGAAGTACCAGCCCCACGACTCAATGTTCAAGGCCCAGCTCTTGTAGCCTGACCAAATGTGAATCCAGGTGAAAGGATGCCAATCGTAAAGGATACCAATGGCATAGTACGAGCCAACACGGTGAGCCAAAGCGGCGCCGAAGGCAAGAGCCAAGCACTTGAGCTTCTTCATGGCCTCGATGCTGCCAGCCGCACCAGCGTGCATGGAGCGGATGGTCAAGGCGACGGCGGTGGGCGTGGGGAACATGAGCTTGAGCTCACGGGCGACCTGAACGACGAAGAACTTGCGAAGAGGGGTGACGTAGAAGAGACCCAGGAAGGAGCAGACCAGGGTAATGGTGAAGATGGCGCCAATGTCCTTCTGGGGAGTGGAGTCCTCGCMCATGGTTCCAAGACGGTACATGGCGGGGATACCGGCGACGAAGATACCAGAGATACCACCAGCACCGGTAGCAGCGGCCTGGATGATGGAGTTTTCCTGGGGACCGAAGGCACCACCGATGATGGGAACCTGGCCGGACTTGGACATCATCTTGACGATACCGTAACCGAAAATAGCACCGAACATGTTGGCGCTGAAGGTGAAACCGGTCTTGAGACCTGCATGTGAACAGTTTGGTTAGAGTAGTTGTTTGAGACAAACGCAGCTTGTAATCGAATTCATGTAGAAGGCGAAACTCACCAAGATAGAGGTTGGAAGCGCTGACAAGACAGCCCAAAATGATACCGGTGAGAACGGCACGGAGGGTCAAGGGGTTCTCCTCATGAACGACTGAAGCGTCCATCTTGAGGGGAGCGAAGAGATCCTCTTCCTCGGCCTCTCCAGTGCTCTCGACCTCAACCGACATCTTCTCCTTGACATCGTCGGCATTCTCGTAGGCGGGGGTGCTCTCGGAGAAAGGGCGGACGTTCGCCGCCGAAGCGTCGAACGACTTCTTTTCCTCCACGTTGGCCATGTTTTCCTATTCGGTGGGGAGGAATAGGTGGAGGTCCGTTGGGAAGTTGTGAGCCAAAGGTCACAACGTAGTCGATTGTGGTGGGACACAGGAAAAGAAAGAGACGGGACCGGAAAATGGTGGAGGGGAGGGCGGTCCCAGGTTGATAATTTATTATCAGTTGAAGGTGCCCTGGTGTCACCATGGCCATGACTGCAACGGCGATTCCTCTTTTCTTCTGCAAGATAGACAGTTGCTCCATTTGTCTGGTGCATCCGGAGGACCCCTGCCTGGCGTGGGCGGCCAAGAACCTAGGGCACATTCTGGCCGTTGGGTGCGTACCTGTACGAGGACCATGTACACCACCCATACGGTCCAATGCTGGTTTGTTTGTTAGCTCAGTACTCCAAATGAGATCTTCAAACCCGTCAGAAACGCGGCGGGAACACTTTAAAGTGCTTGGATATCAATACAAAACACGTGATCAGTATCGAATTGACATGTTAGCCGTCATATTAGGTCTTGATGTTGGAAGAAAAGGTGTAAATTGGATGTAAGCACGCTTAGCAAAGCTGACCAGAGGTCTCGAGCTAACAAACTTTCCTGGGGTAAACCGTACCAGCCCAGTAGACTTACTAGCCCAGTACATGCGTAACGAATGAAACTCACCTTCCATTCCCGTTCTACTGTAAACAGACGGGAGCCCTGTTCGATACCCAGACACGGGCTGCATCCCGCTGGTTCAGGGTCTCGTGGGCGACTTGCAAAAGCTTCCAGTCCTATAACCCATTCTTCTCCCCTATCACGTCGATCCCCAAGGCATGGAAGCTCGAACTGCTTGTGCTCCCGTTCGCCACGTTGTTGGGTCGGCGTAGGCCGTGATAAGCAGCACAAAGATGACTCGGAACCTGGAACGCAACACCATGACAGACGGCGGGAGCGCGGGATGGCATGGATCAATTTGTCTTGTCCCCAAAGAGCACCCGCCCTTGAACCTCAATCCCGGCCTTGGTGCAACAGGGTCAGGAATGTTGCAAGGTCTCCCTGCTAGGCCTGCAAGTGCTGCAACCCACTTTATGACTCTGGACCATTGTATTGCCACGGTCGACGCCGGTCGTTTGAGAGCCGTTGATTGGCTGGAGGATATATAAGGCATCCCAATTAGGCAGGTCGGATGTCTTTTGTAAAAAGGGCAATTGTCGCCGTTTTCGAGTCAAACCAATTCGCTTGCACCGCTGGCATGGAAAGCAGTTGACAGCAGAAGCCTGGCCGCCACTTTTGTCACTCTGACTCCGACAGTTCATCGGTATCGTCAGGGCCGGCAAAGGAAATCGATTGATGGTGCAGAAAAGGTTGCGCGCATGATGGGCGGGGAGGTCGTAGGCGAGCGTAACATGCACATCTCGATGGCCATGATAAACATGCGCCTAGTACGCAAGAGGCCAATTTAGAACATCGTGAAGGATGCCAGAAAGGGTGCGATCTTGAATGGCATCAAGATTCGATATGTGCAACCTCGGTGAATGTCAAATCGAGGTCGACTGATTGATATAAAACGAAAGTTTCGATTTTTCACGTTGAGCCCCATCAAAACACAGAGGCACAGATCTGTGCGCCTTGGTAAGTTCCGAGCTCGCTGATGAGCGAGCGTCAGTGGGTCCAACCTGCGCTGGGGTACAGGGGCGGGTTGCCTGCCGAAACACTGCCCCTGGGTGCCGAAAATCGGCCTCTAGCCGGCCAAACACATCTCTTTCTGAATGACTCAATTTTCAACGTCACCTTGGTCTGATTGGGAAACTCAATTCATGAGCTCCGTCGCAGTCCACTCTCACTGCCATCGAACCCTCGATCTCGCAATCCTCACCGTCGACCTGGACCTCCATGATTCATCACCCCATTCCCCGCATTCGTGATGGCCTTTCACTTCCCCGCCACCTCTTATTTTGGTTGGGAGGCTTCTGAGAATCAGTCGAGTCAGTCAAGACACTAGCCGATATAGCGCTTCTCTAGGCTCAACGGTCTCGCAAACCAGCAGATCTTTGTCCAAAATGGCAGGTGCATGGTTTCGAGAAGCAGCCGAGGGACGTCCACTCGCCAAGACAAAAGCACACCAAAGGCATACAACATCCCCACAACAATCCTCGGACCAAGCCGCCCACAAAAGTTAAGGTTGTGTGGTGTGTCGACCGTTGTGGTTACTGGCTAGGCACTGACCATATAAAATCCCCACGTACAAACTTCGTCTACTAATAAAGCCTTTAAGAGTTGAGTCCTCGAGTCTATGAAGCTCGATGCAGAGCCTCAGGGGAAATTGATTCTCAACATCAAATAAACATTCTGTCAGACGGGACGGGGAGGCTAACTCAGGAGTATCCAAAGCACTGCCTGAGCTTGTTGGCTGTTGGCGGCATGGCGAGTAAGCTCGCTGGCTCCGGCCCCTAGCCCCGGCCCCGCAACACCACACCTCCCTGGTGGTCGTGGTACTGACATCGGCAAGGTTCAGGCTAGATCCAAGTGCGAGCAACTGCTATTCCGCAGAATGATCGCATCTATACTCTTGGCCGTTTCCAAACAAGCAGGTCGCCAACTGCAATCCTCTACATGTTGTCTGAAGCACCACCATATACTTGCGGCGGGACAGATGATTGACCCAGACCCCATTACTCACGATCTGGGCATAACGAAGACAGACAGAACTTACAGTACCCAGTTGATGATCCAAGCATGTTCGTCCGCCGCAGGCAATGCACCATCTTGAGCACCRATATTTCGAATCAGTCTGGAGACAGCAATATTGACAAGGCGTTGAGCCAGCGATATTGAAGCTCGCGAACGGCACTCCTCGACACGGAGGATCGAGCCATGCCAAGATACAATGCGTGATAAGCGCCACGCTCCAAAGCTTACCYCCTGCCGTTCTCGATTAGTTCCGATCGTTGGTGGCTTGGCAACCACCACGCCCGGATCCCTCAGAGTGGATGGTATCCCGACCTGCTGTGCGTGGTAAAGTAACTTTACTACCTACCGCATAAGGCACAGTACCTGAGCATGTACCTGTTTCTTTTCATCGTGGTCACCAAGCCCATGACAACCTGACTTCCAACTTCATTTGGTTGTCGGTTTCTACGCCAACAACATGCCTTTCTATCACATGGCTACAGCTGCACGCAGTCATAACCACCGGGCGGTTGGCGTCGGTCATAGTCAGCTCTTGCTTTTGAATCCTCTAATTGTTGATGGACCTGCTCCTTTTGGTCATTCGTATTCTCTATCAAGAAACTGATGAGATCGGATCACGAGGTTAGGCCTTCACCGTGTCTTTGGAGTTCAAGACCGTACACATCGATGTGTCCAGAAACTCAACGCCTTCCAAAGAAATACGCACTGGCTTTCTTGTTTCCAGTCACTACATTCATAGATATACATATGTTCATCTTCTTACCGTACACTGCATTTTTGCCAGTCACTCTCTTGGGCCGGTATCGGCAGCGGATGGGATGGGATGGGATGGGATGGGCTCGGGCCTCTTCTTGAAGATTTCCATGCTGACCTCCGCAGTAGCTCCAGTTTCACCACGTGCGAATACACAGGGAGTGCCGGTACCCCGGGTGCGGGAAAGCCAAATCTCCATACATATCAAAGTGACTCTGCCGCAGTCTCACTACAGATATCTTATCTTGGCTTTCAAGCACTCCCTCCCCATCGGATATCAGAGTGTTACCGTGTCCCTGCTAAAGAAGTTGGTTAACACGCAGTCACGCACATCTCACCGAGGACCAGGCAGGTGAGGTGGTATGGCATGTCTCGGTCTGATCATGCGAGGACCTCTTTTCCCGTCACACATCCTACCTACCTACATACCTAGACTGCCTAGGTAGGCCTTCTAGGGCTGCATCGTCTCGATCGTCGTCCGAGAGATCCTGGACCAGGCTATCGGGAGGCGACTCAATGTTGCGGTTTGTGTGAGTTTCCCGACTTCTATCGATAAAGCCTAGACTAGGCAGTGCCATGAAGGACCAGTGTCCTAGGTAGTTTTTTCTTTTATATCTTTCCGCTGGGCCGAGTTGGTGGACGCCACTGCGGTTGACACCTCTGGTTCACACATTGGAAGGACGGTAACATTGTTGGACAGGCTTACTCGCTCGATGTATAGATGGTGAGGAGCAAAGCCTTACAAGCTGCATTATACACTACACTAACGACAGACACTCCTCGAGGCTTTCACCAAAGCAAACATTATAAGAGTTGATAAGTAGGTACTAACATTCGATCACTCAACCGCTCAGTTCCATTCTTTCGTTGGAATACCGAATACAGTGTTCCTGCCCGTTGGCGTTCCGGAGATACCTCATCCACCTCCGGATATACCAAACACACACAAACATAACAACCGGCTTCCTCCCCCTCGCCACATACGTCCAAGTACGTATGTGGCCAGATCCCTTCAGTCACCAACAACAACCCGCCCACCTTCACGGTTCAGACCGAACTCCGTGCCAACAACACCTTCCATTCTACCTCATGCACATCATTCAGCGGCAATATTTCCAGCGATTTCGTTCACGCCGCACCCTCATGAACCAATCCGAGCTGCCTACGGAGGACGGCTGCTATCAGTTAGGGACGGTATACTTGGGTATGCACCTTCCCGTATTGAGCCTCAGCACCGCATTTTCCACCGCCAACATATCATTGCTAGAAGAGGTGTGTGTTATGGTTGTTGGGGGCCGTTGGGGGCTACTCGCTCGGAGTAAGCAAATCGTCTTTTTGTTTTGGTAGTATCTGACTCAGTGGTCGAGAATTAAACCGAACACGACAACCGAAGTATAATACGCCCCGGGTATGCTTTGGTGCGTATCACCTCGTTTTCGATATGCCTTCTCTCGGACTGTTAAACACTCGATTTGTTCCCAAAGAGACTGACTGCTCTCAACTCCCCCTCGCATATCAGTCACATGCCTCGGCGAGTCGAAAAGAGAATGTAGCATTGGGTATAAGCACATTTGACTATCAGCTTTCTCGTGCATCCCACCAATCGATGCTTATCTCCCCGTACGGTTTGACGAACCGCGACGCCGCTTTTCTTTTCAGATATAACGAAATAAGAGGCAAGAGCATGCAGCACAAACTTGAAGTCAGCGATGAACTGCGTGGTCACCTCCCGCGTTATCTCTTGTGTTAAAGTGAATGCGCAGACCACTGCACCAACTAACAAAAGGTAGGTAATCCCGAACGAAAGTCTCAAAGTAAGAAAGGTCAAATCCTACGCCCTTGGGCAATTATCGGTTCTGTACATCACCTTCTCATGAGAGTGGGATCCCCTCGGCATATTGTTAGAGCAGTCATATGGAAGACAGGTCTTCTTTTGTCTGGACTCTTTTCCTGCTCTTTGTCTGGACTGTCTTCTTTTGTCTGGATTCCCTTCTCGTCTGGAACTGCTCCATTGTATTATGTTACACGATGGCGCGTCTGTTCTTTGTGTCCATCTGAATGACCGACAGATCGTTATCCTCCGCCGTGCGCTACCAGACGCGTGGATTGTGCTGCGAATCTCGGGGATAATTCAGGGAAGAGCGAAGTGCAACAAAAGCAAGCGATGCGGCAGGTGATGGGTAAGTGATAGGTGAGTCGGATATTCCGAGTGCGTGTATTCGCAATAGTTGTAGGAGTTCCGGTTATTTCGGTGAGGACGATGTGCTACCTGGCGGCATGGAGAGGAGAGGTGATGATGTTTCTGCTTTTCTCCGGTTTCGTTGGTTTACCGGTAGACCTTGTCGTCTTTGGATTGAACAAGACAAGAGGTTATCCATGGGTTATCAGCAGTTGAAGGTATGCGACGTGGATATAACCCTGTGTGCAGCATGTACATATGCCGGATATAGCGGCTCAAAGTTGACGATGACAGGATTACATGTATAATATGTCATGCTTTGTCGATTGAGTATCATTTTAGGGGGTGCATTCGAAGTTAGGTCACCGCATGTTCCTGACGAAATACCCCTTATACATGCGCTGCGGGATGCGATGAGGTGAGGTACATGGCATCGGGGATGTCAGGCTCAGGCTTGTCAAATGTCTGGAGCTGCACAAGTCTGATCAGTTGACGTTAGTGACACTGGATCACAACTCCTTATTTCCGGGGGGAAAAAAGTGTTGCGGAAGTAGTGTTGCAATAACACCGAGTGCGGCAAATCGAAAAGACGAAGTTCAAGCTTTTGTTGGAATCAGTTGGCTGCGCTGAGCAGTCGTGTTGTCGCAGATTGTTTGAATTTTGAAGATGGAGAAAACCGCGATGCATTCGAAGACAGAAGGAGGTGGGGATGGAGAAGACGAATTGGCCAAGAGAGAGCGCTAAGACAGATGGCAACTTCACGTCAGGGGAAAAGTGGCAGCTGTCGGCTTACTGTCATTGGCTGAAAGTAGCCCATTTCGGCCAAGACGCCAAGGAGCGGATAGGCGGGAGCGGCGCAGACGGTGATGTGAGGTGAGCGACTGCTGCACCCTCGGTTCACCTCCTCCCGCTCGCAACATCAGACTGTGACGTTTCTGTTATAACGATCCCAATCCTCGACTAGCAAATGCGCGCCAGATGTACTCATGGACAAACTCAGTGTCTAATCTGTGAAATCGCCAAGTCACAACTCGTCATGCTTCGGCAAGCCCAGGTCTATGGCTTCACAATGAATTCAGGCTGATCCTCCGACGACGTGGTAGCTCCCACAGAGGTTGTTTGCTATAGTGTAACAACGATCAAAACAGAGAGATCAAGACAAGTACAAAAGGCGCCGTCAAACACCGATCGCGGCTTTGGTTTTGAGGAAACAATAGTTCTTTCTCCCAGGGAATGGTTAATATCTTGGCAACATGTCAGTCGCGGCCCCCAAAGTCCGATTCAAGGACCGCCTGACTCTTCATCTCAATCGAAATTTCAGAATCTTGGACATCCTCTTCCGAACCTAACTCCGAGGATTTCTGACTACCGACCACTCGGTTGTGTCTTGGCCACGATTGGACTTTTATTCAGATTGCGGGACCAAAGGCAACACCCGAGCACACATGGTATCCGGGGATGATCTCTTGAGAGGCCCTGTACTCCAAGCGTCACCTCGCCTATCCGGCTTGAAGTCAGACGGGATCTGCCAGATGAACATGATGCAGAACTAGAGGGAAGCTACATGTCTCCGAAAGCGAGTTGGTATAATACACGCAGTCACTAGTGCAAAGCACCTCCCATCCTCCAGTGATTCTTCTGAGGAGTGAGCTGAGGTGAACTGAGGTGTTCTTTCCATTACGAAAATCTTACCGTGGGTCGGAAAAAGGGGCAAGAACGCTTCACCGCTCTATGGAGCATATCACACCTTCAAGTGATGTTCTGATATTTAGGGAAAGAACTTCCCATAATGGCATCAAAGTCTGCTGGCTTGGGTGAGCCCGTCCCAGATATGCTCACCCAACAGCAATCCCGATTCCTTTCCCCATGATTTATCCACTTTTCTTCTCTCCCTTCCTTGTCCGAGCTGTATCCGGAACCCATTTTCACCATCAAGCCCGCGATCTCCAAAGCCTTCACTGGTGGCGGCCTGCAGCATCTCAAAGAACTTGCAGTTAGCCATCGTTGGGGTTTACCTCCTCGTTTGGTTCGCGGCTTTTCGCTCAACTCCCACGCATCTTACTCGGCCCTTGATCTGCCAAACGACGCTCTTTTGCCTATCCTCTCATTATCCAAGTCTTGTTCCATTCTAACTTCAAGATGCTGCTATTCCCTACCCTCCTTACCGCCGCTCTTGCGGCCACCGGCATGGCGGCTGCTATCCCTGGCCGTGTCGAAACCACAGGCAACAAAGGCACCGCTTCACTGCTGCAAGTCCGGAACCCGGCCTTCGAGTTCAGGCATGGCCCCCTTGCGTTGGCAAAAGCATACCGGAAGTTTGGCGCCCCGATGCCAGAGGACCTCAGGGCCGCCGTCGCTAGGTTCCGCCAAAACCAGAAGCGAACGACCGGCACCATTGCATCGGATCCTGAGAAGCACGACGTCGAGTACCTAACGCCCATTTCCATTGGCACCCCATCGCAGAATCTCATTGTTGATTTCGACACAGGGTCTAGCGACCTCTGGGTCTTCAGCACGGAGATGTCCACGAGTGATATCAAAGGCCAGACTGTGTATGATCCGAACAACAGCTCCACATCTGAGAAGCTCCAGGGCTCGACTTGGGAGATCACTTACGGCGACGGCAGCTCATCGAGCGGCGACGTCTACCTCGACACGGTCACGATTGGCAACTTGACTGTCCCTAACCAAGCCGTAGAGGCGGCCAAGAAGGTTTCAGCCGAGTTCACCGACGACCCACACAATGATGGCTTGTTGGGTTTGGGCTTTACTTCTATCAACACAGTTCAGCCTACCCCACAGAACACATTCTTTGACAACATCAAGGGCAGCCTTGACGCTCCTCTGTTTACCGCTGATCTGAAGCATGGGGCCCGTAAGCTTGTCCCCCTGCCAAAGATCAATTCATGACAAGAAACTAACTCTTCTAACATATAGCGGGCAGCTACAACTTTGGCTACATTGATCCCGCAGCATATATCGGCAACATCACTTGGACGCCTGTTGACAATAGTCAGGGCTTTTGGGGCTTCACCTCCCCAGGATATGCGATTGGCACTGGAGCGTTCCGTAATCACTCTATGAGTGGTATTGCCGACACCGGGACTACGCTACTGCTTCTACCCAAGTCTGTCGTCAGTGCATACTATAAGGAGGTCCAGGGCGCCCAGTATGACAGTAACCAGGGCGGTTATATTTTCCCTTGCAGCCCTACTCCACCGGACTTTATCTTTGGCGTCAACAACGGCATTGTTACTGTTCCAGGAGACATGGTCTTGTATGCACCAGTTGATAGTGCCAATCAAAACTGTTTTGGTGGCATCCAAAGGGATACAGGCATCGGCTTCTCGATTTTCGGCGACGTCGCGCTTAAGACTAGCTTTGTCGTGTTTGATGCTGGCGGCTTGCAGCTTGGTTGGGCGGCAAAGAACCTATGATTCGGGAGGATGGGTATGGTTGGACCATCCAGGAAGACTCATTTCTTCTTCGTTGACCAGGAACGTTGAGTTCCTCTATTTGCTCGAGTATAATTGTAATCTTAGTTGAGTGGCTTTCGTGTTACTTCCAGGTGGAGAATACTTAATTTACAACTTTGAACAACTGCGAGATTCTGTTAAGGGCAATCGCGCAAGCCTCCGTATGAACACAAGAAAGACACATGTTGAACCGTAACAATATTCCCAACTCACATTCATTGTCGAGACAGCGTTTACATGGCAGTGTAGTTCCCGGCCACTATGCCGATTGCAACAAGCAATTTAACCGAATACTCCAAAGATATGTCAGGAACCAGCCTGAGCCTGTAGCATTAATCTACAACATTCAGCCGTAGAGTGCTCAAGTTAAGATAAGCTTTCCAAGATGTGATTTAAATATTTGAACATCAGTGTACCTTGGTAGGGTGAAATGATCAGTTGGTGGACTCCGTGTCTTCTGGTCCGTTATAGATAGCGTCAACTATAGGCAACTTGTGATCTCGGATCACCTTGGATCCCGTATGTCCTATTAAGGCACCGGGCTCCCTTTGAGAGTCAACGGGATATAGGTACCATGCGATGATACGGGAAACGGGTCGGCCCCAGAGTATGGCACGGCCCAGGGGTCCGGCTGGAATTCTTGTTATTCCTACCGTACTTGAGAACGGGGCATATGTGGACAGAATCGTCTTTCCGAGTACCACACTCCATAGCATCCAGAGGAGGGAGGTAAACAGAGAAAAATAGAGAGACAATACACATCCTCAAAAACATATGAAGACGAGAGTCGTCTCTCTCGTTCATACGAGTACCTCGACCATCCTCCTCCCGGTTCAAGATGCTCTCCCACAGCACTGTGGTTCACGACTCGTGGTTCAAGATGTTCGGAATCGCAGCCCTTCTGCTGTTGCTCCTAGCAAAAACAACATTCGCAACAGCAGCACCCAACTGCCCACCCCTCGGCCCCGTCTTCGAAAAGCCGCGAAACTTCAAGTCCAGCGCCGCCATCCGCGCCGTCCTCGCGAACCTGACCGAGACCTTCCAAGCCCGCGATGAAGACAACTCGGCCGCCGTCCGCGCCAACATCACGAGCTACAGCCTCGAGGTGTTCAGCATCAGCGACGTCGACCCGGTCGTCTTCAGCTGGCACCACACCGCGCCGGCGCACGCTTCGAGCAATATCACTAATGGCGGGGTTAAGAAGACGGACGCGGATACCGTCTACCGCCTGGGCAGCTTGACCAAGATCTTTACGGTTTATACGTGGCTGGCGCAGGACGGGGATGTGAGGTGGAATGAGCCGATTACCAAGTATGTGCCGGAGCTGGCGAAGGCGGCGGCGGATAAGGCGAAGGATGATCCGGTGGGGAATGTGGCGTGGGGGGAGGTGACGGTGGGGAGTTTGGCTGGACAGCTTTCGGGGGCTGTGAGGGATTGATTGTAAGTGGTACTCTGTAGCATGTTCGAGAGTTCAAAGGCTGACGGTGAGGGGGGGAAGATGGCCTAATGGGCGAACTTACGCAGACGGTGGACCAGAACACGGCGGTTCAGCTTGGGTTTCCGGCTCTGAATAGCTCGGATCCGACGCTGCCCAAGTGTGGTGTATGGCCTCATTGCAATAGGACTGGTAAGTCCTCTGCTCTTTTCGACCAAGAAATGAGAATCTGACCACTCGGCAGAATTCTTCTCCGGCCTCCTCCAAGTCTACCCTTCCTACGCCCCCTTCACCACCCCAGCCTACACCAACACCGGCTTCCAAATCCTCGCCTACGCGCTCGAGTCCATCAAAGGCAAACCCTTCCAGACGCTCATGGAAGAATCCATCTTCCGCCCGCTCAACCTCTCCCACACCTTCTACAACAAGGCCCCCTCGAACCTCGGCATCATCCCCGGCCCCGGCACCCCCTCCGACGCCCAATGGGACTACCAACTCGGCGACGAGAACCCCGCCGGCAACATGTACTCCTCGGTCCGGGACATCTCCGCCCTCGGACGCTCCATCATGCGCTCCACACTGCTGGCCCCCGTGCTCACCAACCGCTGGCTCAAGCCGGCCGCTTTGACCTCCGAACCCAACGCCGGCGTCGGCTACCCCTGGGGCATCCGGCGCATCGTTTTGTCAAGTGTAACCAACGGCAAGCGCGTCGTGGACGCGTACAACAAGGCGGGGCGCATCGGGTACTACAACTCGCTTTTGAACCTGCTCCCCGACTACGGCGTCGGCTTTTCTGTCTTGTTGGCTAGCCTGAACTTGCCCGCCAACGCAAACTTCAACCTCGCCGATGTTTTGGGCGAGCAGTTGTTGCCGGCGCTGGAGGCGGCGGCGAGGGAGCAGGCGCAGGAAACCTATGGCAGGAGTTACTCCAACGGTGGGAACTCGTCACTGGAAATCACCACCCAACCGGACCGCCCCGGCCTGGGCATCGAGAATTGGGTGTCCAACGGGACGGACATGCAGTATGTTGCTGTGGTGCTGGCGGCGGGGTACGCCCCCGTGAACCCGTCGATTAGGCTGTACCCGACGGGATTGGAGACGGTGATTCCGGGCGAGATGGATCGGGAGAATGGACGGGCCGCGACAAAGGGGAAGGGGGTGGCGTATAAGGCCGTGTTTGAGGATTTGAATGTGCCGAGCAGGACGCCCCCGAGTATGTTCTCGACGGGCTGTGGGAGCTGGGTCAGCTTGACCGGGGTCACGTATGGGAGTATGCCGCTAGATCAGTTCTTTTTTGAGGTGGATGGGAACGGGAGGGTGGTGAGTGTTGAGAATGCGGCGTTGAGGATGGTGATGAGGAAGGGGTGAAGTGAGGACAGTGGTGATGAGGGGGGATAAAAGGGGCCTGTGAAGTGGAAGTGCGGGGCTGGTTGGGGAGGGCAGATGTTGGAAAATGATTTGAATCATGAGAACGCCAGGAGATGGACGGGGATGCTTTGCTCCAGGGAGATTGTTGGGGAGAAAATGCGCAAGAGACAGAACGATGCAAACGACAAAAGAGACCGATGCACTCAATTTCCGCTGTTCGAAAATGTTCCTGAAAGTGACACCCGCATCATCGCAAATGCATTGTTGATTTTGTGCCGACGACAAATGAGGTTGAGAAAACAAAGTCGAGCTCGTCGAGTGCGAAGCTTAATGCTTGTGTTGTGTTGTGTTGTGTTGTGTTGCGGGATTACGTCACTGTAACTTGTTGTACATAATGCAAAGATCCGACGCTGTATGTCAACAAATTCCAAAGGTTGTGTAGTGTAGTGGTTATCACTCTGGATTTTGAAACTTCAAAACCTTCAATTCTTCCAGTAACCCCGGTTCGAACCCGGGCACGACCTCAATTTTTTTCACTTTTTTTGTTTTTTTGCTTTTACCACGCATCTTACCAGCGTCGGCGACCGGCGTTTCTTTGGGCTTCCGATGACTTCGATGCCTCACATGCCAAGCCATGCCTTTATAATGACTTGGCATAAACCCCACTCGGCCCCTTTTTTGGGCTGGAGCTTCAGCTACGGTGTAGATCTCCACCGATGGAGTCGCTGGAGACAAAAAAGGGGGATCTTAAGCGCTTCCACCAACACTCCACTCCAACAATCAAATCGGACCTTATCCGTTCAATCGGGTATGGTGTAGCGGTAACATCGTTGACTCTCACTTCTCAGGAGTGACTGCTTTCTCAACAGCCCCGGGTTCGACTCCCGGTATCCGAGTCTTAAATAACACCTTTTTTTCCATCTTTTTCCTTCTCGGTTACCACTTTCTTTTTTGCCAATGACGCAATCATCGTCCATCTTTTTGTTCGTACTCAGTGACTCAAGAATGCCCGGGTCATCGTCTCATTATTCATTATCATTAAATTATACCAAACCTATCCATGCAATCTTCACTTCTTTAGTCTTTCTCCTCTCTTACACAAACACCCTAAAATCATTGACTTCCCTCCCCCGCAACCGAGCATGAACGCTTATCTGTCCTTGATCTCCTGCATCAATCGTCCGTACCACCCACATCGTTCGCCTTTTGACTTTTCGCCATGAACCAAAGTCTACATATACACTTTTTGTCAGAAACACTTTCTTGGGCGACGACGAATTGGCGAAGGAAAAAAAAGAATCAAACTTACCCTCGCTCGGACTCCCCAAAGGAAATGGATCCGTCATCGACCTCGGCATCCCCGTCGTCGTCGGCATAGGTGGCGACGCTCTCCCTCTCTTGTTGTTTTCATTCGCAGTAGCCAGGTAATAACTCTCAGGCTCATCCGTCATCTCCAAGTACGACGCTGGGTTTTCCGACCACGATGAGCTGGGCGCTGCTGCTGCTTGAAACTGGAACTGGAAATGTTGGAAGTGGGCGTGGTCAAGGTATGCTGGCATGACGGGAACGAGCGTCGGCTCAACGGTGGGCGGAGGAGGAGTAGGTGGTGGGTCTTCCCAGTAGGGGGGGTTTCGGTCTTGGTTTAGGAGGTCGTCGTCTTTTTCTTCTGCTGGTGACCTGGTGGCGGTGGAAGATGAAGACTGTCGTCTTTGGCAATCGCAACCGGAGGACTTGCTTGGGGAGCTTGATGATGATGGTGATGACGAAGAGGCTGGTATCGGTTGTTGTGGTTCTTGCGGAGAACCTGTCGAGGTCGAGGTCTTTTCAGCGATGCTATCGACCCAAATGCGCGACTCCATCTCGTTCCACCTGCTGATCGCCATGTCGATGATGTGCTGCTCTAGGTCCGTTGTGCCCTCGAGGTTGATTCCTAGCTTGTTGGATCCTAGGAAAACGAGATCTTGGGCGAGCGTGCGGACCAGTTGGTTCTTGGTGGACAGCCATAGTGTTGGACTCTGCTGGAACTCGGAGCTGAGGAGGTTCGAAGGGGCGGCACTCGACGACGATGAGGTGGAGTTGAAAGAGGTGGTGGTAGGCGATGGTGAATGTCCCATTCCCAGAACGGCTCCAAGCACTAGATGGAAGAGGACCTGGCAAGGCTCCGAGGAGAGATTAGAGAGGTATTGGGGGGTTAGGATGCCATCTAGCCTCCTGATCAGATGAGATCGGGACTCGTGGCGTGCAGGATACGTCTGCTTTTGGCTGCCCTTGCTGTTCCTCCGTCCACGGTGTGCTTGAGATGCTGCTAGTACGAAACTGCGGAACTCGGGGATGAGGTCGTTGCCCCTGGACTCGTCTGGGAACTGGATGGACAGAAGACTCAAGCAGCAGAGACCGGTGATGTGGCCGTTGGGTAGGCTGGAGTCGGGGTCTTTGAGCCATGAGACCAGGGTTCGGTTGAAGGTGGCCTGATCGGACTGGAGTGAGAAGTTGGCGGAAGCTGCTATCCGGGAGAGCAGGCCGCTCGTTCTCGTTACGAAAGCGTCGAGTTGCATGTTGCCGGATTCGGAAAGGTGGTTGATGTTGATGATGTTGTCCTTGGCACTCCTCAGGATGGATGGAAGACTGGGCGAAGAAGGAGTTCCGGAGTTGGGACACTTGGCTTATATGAGCTCATGGTTCAAGATCAGGTGGGTTGAGAGATGGGTAAGGGGAGTAAAAGAGGAAGAAAAGACTAGGCTGGGCTTGGTAGGTATGTATAAGTCATACCTGGATGATGTGAAGGACTTGACACTTGGAGCAAGCGCTCTGACGTCGAAGAACCTCTTGGTCCTCCCGTGATTCTTGCGGTGTGGAGCTGGGTCTAGACCACTCGTGGTCTACGGATCGGTCAGTTGCCCGGAAGCAGTGAATAGACCGAACTGGGAAAGGGAGATCTGGTCTGCAGCGGCTTTGATCGTTCATGACGCCCGGCATTTATGAGTGTGGCTGCCGTGGGTACTTGAATGAGAAGTGGTCGCGGCGGGACTAGTGTGCCTTTGTGAGCACGCTAGAGGGTGACGGGAGAGGAACACAGCTCAATACAACTTTCAATGGTCTGTGAATCTGGGTAGCATGGCCGGCTGGAGATGGTGGATCGGGACAGAATCGTGGCGAGCGTGTATATGAAAGGGCAGCTAGCTATCAAACTCCAAACAGGACCCAAGCTAAGGACTAAGACTAGGGACTGGGGATTATTGGGGCGATATCATGCAGGACCAGAAAAGCGCTCACATGTTGGGGAAGGATTTCAGGTTGGCAGTAGCACGTATAATAGCTTGGAGTATTGCCAAATAAAGAGCGGATGCCGGTAGTTTGGACAAAGCAGCAGGCAGAGGCTGGCTGAGAAGAGGAGTCGGGTGGCACAAGCTGCTCGAGACATGGACGACAAGCACGACCGAGAGTTCCGTATCTGGTTAGCTCTTATAGGCAATGGCTTCCATGGTGGAAGAAGGGCATGGTCCAGGGATGATGGATTGATATTGGAATGGAATGGAGGTGGAATGGAAGACCGAAAAGGTTGGATCCATCGAGACAAACCATGGTTCTCGCTGTTGTCCAACTGTGGATAGAGTCACGGTGTGTTGAGCCTGTAGGGTGCCGAGACACATGAGCCGGGCAACGTTCAGTTAACGGCAAACCAGGCGTTCGGGTCAGGGGAGCAGGGTTGCTGAGTTTCATCATGGGGCCTAGGAGATTTGGAGGAGTGATGTGGTGAAAGTGAAAGGATTCATAGCCACATCGCCATCGTGAGCAGTGAGGTGTTTGCAAGGGTTCAATTTTAGAAACCTGTCTGGTTGAGGAGCAAGTAGCAACAAAGCACGCGAAAAGCACGCGAAGACCACGCCACCGCATAACAGATGGCTTCAGCATCCTTCTGCTTGTAGTGTACAAACATGAGGAGGAGAGGAGGTCTCGCCGGGAAAGACAGGACCTGAAAGATGGATTGTTTCGCGTATCGCAAGTCTAGGTTGGTTCCTCGACGGCTGGATTCCACTCGTTTTTGCCTCGCTTCCACAGTTCCACGCCCTTGTTGGCAAGTATCGTCGCCGTATTCCGCAGTCGGTGTCGTTCGGAGAGTTGTTGGGACTTTTTTGACACGCAATGTCGAATTCTGGAAATGGAAGAACGAAGCGGTTCCATTGTGAAGTGAGGTGAAATGATTGGGATGCCAGAATATCCCCGCGGGCCCATGCTGGATGGAGCAAAAAGGGTCGCTGATCAGGGTTCTCACCGGCGCCATCGTAATGAGGGTTGGCAAGGTTGGCTCGTGGCCCATGGATTGCTGTATGGAATTGGGCTGGCGGCCGCGGATTCTCAGTGGCCAGTGCGGTGCCAAAACCTTGAAGAGCACTCCTGCCAAGCCTCGACCCAGAGCCTGCCCGTATCCACTCGCGAGCCACTGCAGCGCTAGCGACCCAATCAGGGACGTGGGGTCAGCCATGGCAAGCTGAAGGCTCCCGCGGCTGCGCACCAGGCCAGCTGAAAACACTGCAACTTGGTCGAGCTTGGCTCCCGATTTGGAAACCCAATCTAACCTTGCAACTCCACGCCGACTCTTGCCTGCGACACTCTCCTCTTGTCCATCACGCTCCATCATCGCCATCATGTCATGCATTGTTCCCTGCCAATCTCTAACAAGAAGAAATGAATAAGCCGAGCCATCATCGTCAATCCCACCGACCCCGCCTCGCCGTTCCCTGACGAGCTTGGTTGAGCCGCATGCGCACAGTTCTCCCGCCCTTCCATCGAGTCAACTGTCCAACAAGTCGTTGTCCTGTTGTTCCAGATTGACGTGGCACTGACAGCAGATCGTGCTTTTGTCCGACCGACGGGGACCCACGAGTCATCTACATTCTACCATGCCGCGCTGAATTGGATCTACAAACTGCCAACTGGTCCATCGACGAAGCTCCGCGACGGGTACCCGACGATGACGGCATTCACCATGTCTACACCCATTGTCTGAACCGGACAGACGGCGCTAAAGCATAGTCTTCAGCTTCCCTTGACGATGACTTGTCGCATCTCAGAACCCCATCGACGTTGTTGCTGCTGGCTTCAAGCACACGATGAAGCTGGTGGGAGCATCAGCAGCACCAGCAGGCACACCGCAATCGTCACATGGAAGCGTGTCGAGCCAGGAGGTGTGTGTGCTATGGGACGACGGCCCAAGATTCAGCATAATGATCGGGGCAAACCCCACGGGCCGCGACAGATGGAAGACACGCATCATGTTACACGGCATCAACAATCAGTATAGCATCCTCTACATACTGCGCAGGCTTAATGCCTGGAGGATATCAGTGCTCCATCAAGTCGAGATGTCCTGATAACAGCCCAGCTGACCACGAGCACAGCATACTGTTCCAGGTCATCCACCGAGACCATTGAAAGCCTTGGCCAATGGCAACAGCCCATATCGTCTCTCCCTCGGGTGGCTTTCCGGACGTCCTCACTCAGTGTCATCACCTCGGCCTTGGGGATGCGTGTCCTCTGGGCTGGCACGGCTGGGGAGGTTTAGACCTAAAGCGATATGCACGGCTTCCCGACGCCTCAATCACTTCCTTGCACGCCTTGCACGGTGTGCTCAAAAGGCCAGAACGCTCCATGAGAGCTCCTCGTTCTAGACCTCTGGTTGACATGTGCACAAACTGTTCCATCTGTCCGTTCGAGCAAATCCCCGGGCTCTGCTCCGAATGCTGTCCCGAGCACCGTTAATTTTTACTGCGTTACGAGCGGCGAGCGCATCTATCGTCGGGAGCTTGAAGAGCTTCAAGAGCTTCAGGGACCTCCCCGGATTTGTCTATCTGACGAGCTCCCCTTGTTGAGCTAGCGCAGCCCATCCGCTTTTGACCTTATTCCGAAACCTCGGCAAGGCCCGTTCCAGATGCTTGTTTTCTTGCCAGTCTTCGCTTCTTACGTGCCTGAGAGATAGGCTGACCATACGTCACTTGGATCACTCGTGTCTCTCGTCGAATCTTCCTCCGCCTTGGGATCCTTGTCTTCCATGGGCAGCTCAAAGTCAAGGATGACGATAGCTTGACTCTCCGCCGGTTGCTCGGCCGGGTTGACGGGATCGTTGCGAGCAAAGACCGACAGCACGTTGTCATACTCCAGTCTGGCTGAGTCTACCAGCGGTTCTCCGCCAAGGCCATCTCCTTTCCAAACTTCTCGGTAATCGGCGTATCCACTAGCTTTGGTGGCCCTCAGGATCCGCATGCTCTTCGTGGTCGAGTTCGGAAGGATTGCGTATAAATCGCCGGTTTTGCTGATGGCTACTTGACCACGTTTGCTGCCTTCGTTGATGGCTTGCAGTGCCCGCTGCGTCCACGTCCCTATTCACCGTCAATCACCTTTGCCAGCAATATGAGAACCGTAGCACAGCGGTAACTTACCATCTGGCGACCGGTAATAATGTTTCCATAGGTACGTCCCCCCCTCATCCATCATATCTCTGTTCAGGACATGTACACCCCCCTCTTGATCAACCGCTTGTGCCTCTTGGTTCATCAGTCCCTTGCCCTTGGGTATGTCAAAGGCAATAATCCCACTGCCATCATTTTTTATGGTGCGCTCTTTTCCCCGTACGTCGGTGGGAAACTGGGCGGGATCCCTCAAGTCGGCAATCACTTCACCCCGGCCGTTTTTCCAAACATAACCATCGGCGTCGCTATACGCATAACAAATGTTATGGTTGTTTTCTGCCCCGTTAGGTCCCGCCTGCTGCTTGTGTTTGGTATCAAGCGGATCGTCCCATCCCGGATAGTCCACAAAGCCCCGATATACCCAAGTGACGTGGAGGACCCCGTCGCGGGAGGTCATCCCGTTGACGTACGGATTGCTCTGGACGCCTGTCAGGTAGGGGCCGATGTATTCGTAGCGACCGTCCTTGCCACTGTAGGTGTAAAGGTGGTCGTTGCCGAGTCCAGCCTTGCCGTCACGGTGGGAGAAGAACATGTCCTCGCCGAGGATGCCAAATCGGGGGTATGTTACGTCACGGAGGGGCTTGTGGGTGGATGGGATTCCCGGAAGGTAGCTAAGAGTGCCCGAGAAGATGTCTGGACGCCAACTGACGGTATGGGGCCTAGTGGCTACGTCCCGCTCTGAATAGCGGTATCGAAGGCTGCTCGATAATTGTATTGGCGGCGGTAAACACATAAAACAGCAGGTGAGAGAAAGGAGGGAGACACAACTCACATGTCACAGTGGTGATCGAATGCGAGGTGGATTGTTCCATCACCGGGGCAGATTCCAAGCGAAACGATGTTATGACCATCGTCAACGGTTTGCTTGCCACCGTAGCCACGAAGCTCGAGGACTTCCCATCCGTAGGCCGTTTCGTCGTGGCCACCCTCAATGGTGGAAGGCTTCCTGACTTCGTTTTCGTTGATTAGGACAGGCGCGTCGGAGCGGGGCGGTAACTGTCTTCTGGCCACGCAAAGATACAGAGTATCGCCATCGTCCGGCCCGGCGTTGGACCAGTATGCTGCGTACTGATAGCCCTTGAAGGTGACTATGGCGTCTTGCTGGAAAGCGTATGCGTTGAGTTTGTGTTTGCGGCCTGGGGTGGTAGAGTGACATCCCAGTTTCGTGATGACGGGCTGAGGCAGTTGCATGTGTGCGGCATCGTGGTCTTGGTGCCCCAGCTTCGGCACTGGGTCATTGAGAGACATCTTGCGCGGAGGACAACTGTCACCACTGAGTGATGAAATTTCAGTGATACCGCTGTACGGCGAGTTCACGGGAGGTAAGGTAAAGAGGACGGAAGCTCATCCCATCTCTTTCGCCGATCAAATTGTCCATTTTAGCGTCCCCACACACAAAAAAAAAAAGGAAGCGACAAATCGGTACCCCTCACGGGTCTTATCGCTGCCAGTGTCAATTACACCTCGAAGATTATGATAGTGCCTTCGCTTCTGACTGCAGCGTTCCCTTTACAAGTACTAGGCTTGTTGGCGGTGGCAGGGTATTTTAGGGTCTTATCGATGTTCCAGAGTGACATGAGCATCCGGGCCGACACCTGACCGTCACCGTCCTCAGACAAACTGACAGCCTCCAGAAAAGAAACCCTACCTTTACGACGACAAACTTTCCAGCAAATTATCTAATAAATATCATCGAACAGCTTTAACATATTCAGCTCGCCAAGCCGAAACTAGAAGCCTAACGCATTCCCGACTTTGCACGTGGCTCACTCCTCACTTGAAGTTCTTTCTTAAACCTCCAGCACGCGGCGCCAAGACGAGTCCCAATACCGTTCCCTGATTTGTGGATAATTTACTTTCCGGCCAACTCTCGTCGCTTTACCCCAACCCCTAGAACTAGCCTCCAGATATTCAATACTCTTGACACTTTCACCGCACTCAGACATCACCAGCTCACCAGGTGTGTCGCGAACCGAGCTCCTGGGAACGGAACGGACTGGTGATCTTCTTTGCATGGGTGAATAGGTACAGTTCGCACTCGTTTGGGCGGTTGCAGTTAGGTGTTGGTGATGAGATGAGGCTTCAATTGGGTTCTGGAACTGTGTGAGTGTGACGATATTGATCACGGCTGACGGCGCGGGGATGAATGGAAAGTTGGGGTAAAGGCTCCCTTGACTTGGTCCCAATTCCCCCACGGGGTAAATCCGCGCTAGGTAGACGGTTAGGTGGGGAGGCTTCGGGAGGTTCACTGGTTCGAGAGGTTGGATACATCGGAATTCACACGTTTTTTGGTACACTATTGTTCCATTCTCTCTGTTTGGTCCATACAAAGGAGATCCATGGTTCACGGACAAGCTGAACAAACCGCCTGATGCTGCTGCTGGTGGTTGTGGTTCTATCTTTGTCTGATCTGGTACCAAACACAACCCAGGATACGTGATGAACGCGAGTGACGATACTCTGTGGGTTCCAGTTTATCCAGTACCCGTGGGTGTGAGGCTGGCTTATGTAAGGGAGGCTGGCCAGACTACACCCACTCTCTTACAGAGAGTAGGCCACTTAATTCTGGGACACCATTTTAATATAGGACAGTCTGCACCCTATATACTAGTAAAAATGCCTATGTTACATACATTAACTAACGACCTTAACGTTAACGAAAGTCAATGAAATAAAGCAAATGTAACTAGATTTCATAATATCTGACTAAAGTAAATAATCTATAATATATCTACTAATTCTACGTATCCTTATTACGCTTAAATTCTTTCAATTCAGCAATGATTACTGTTAACGTGTGGCTAGTACTGTGCCTTGTAACTGCCTTGCCTACCCTGTATTACAGAAGGCTGACTGTTAAGGACACTACTCCTTTCTACAAAATCAGTTGACTCAGTCCCCACAGAATGTACTAGAATGCAAGAGGTTTTAC
>RANY01000352.1:0-33108 GCA_009805235.1 Neurospora pannonica FGSC 7221
CGCCCGCTCTCGCGCCCCGTCTCCCAGCTTCAAGCCAAAGAAAAAGCCAAAGTCAAGCAAGTCGCAGCGCCAGCGCCAGCGCAAGCGCAAGCCGAAACAACCACCGCCGCCGCCCCCGTTTCCGCTACCCCCGATGACACGACCAACACAGACCCCCTCCTCCCCGAACACAAATACTTCCACGAACCGGGCTACACCGAAGAGCTCAGTCACTACGACTCCCGCTTTTTTGGTTCTCCAATCCCCTACGACCCGCACATCGTGCACCTCCGCCACCTGATCCGGTCCTACCTGCTCATGACCTCGTCCCGCTCCTTAATAACCTGGCTCGCGCACGGCACGCTTTTGGGGTGGTACTGGAACGGCGCGATAATGCCTTGGGACTACGATCTCGACGTACAGGTCAGCAATAGCACGCTGGGGGAGATGGCGAGGGAGTGGAACGGGACGACGTTTGATTATGTTTACACTTTGTCGGAACAGGAGGAGAAGGAAGGGCTGGGAAACAAGGGGGAGGTGAATGTCAAGAAGTACCTGTTGGATGTCAACCCGTATTGGGCGCAGAGGACGAGGTTGGAGGGACTGAATATTATTGATGCGCGGTGGATTGATATGGAGAATGGCATGTATGTGGATATTACGGGTTTGAGTGAGGATCGGGAAGGGACCGGAGAAGAGGGGGGGRGGGGGGTCGGGGTGTGGAGTGATAAGAATTATCATGGGTATCGGACGAGACAGATTTGGCCACTACGAAAAACGGAGTTTGAGGGCATGGAGGCGTGGGTGCCGTGGGATGTGGAGGGCGTTTTGGAGGAGGAGTATGGCGGGAGGAGTTTGACGGGGGAGGAGTGGGCTGGGTGAGCAACTTACCTTTCTTTTTTTTTCTTCTGTTTGCTGTTTTGGGGGCTTGACTCTTACTGACGATTTTGATGTGTTGTGATATAGACACCACTTCGACCATGGACGGAAAGAGTGGGTGAAGACGGAGTTGGTTAAGAAGGGGTTATGATGGGGTTGGAAAGAAGATGATGTTGCTTTGTTTTTGTTGTTTGCATCTCTGGCGTTGGGATACCGGTGGTTTTAGAAACGGGTACATAAAGGGATCGAACATGAGAGCATAGAAAGGGAAGAAGGATTGACAGTTCTCTCCGGGAGAGTGATGGTCGTAATCGCCACTAGGAGCATATATAGACGAGCATAATACCCGTGTCTTCTAGTCAGCTTTTGCGTTAGAATGCGTCCCGTACCTATTAGCTCACTTGCCATAGTTCAACACATAGCGGCTGGTACGCCAAAAAGATGGCCCAACAGATGGTCCAACGCTGTTGATACATGACATGATCGCTTGATCACCAAACATACAATATTCTTCATGGCTCGTGGACATCAAGTCCGGATATCATCCATCCAAGAACAACTCCGCCAATGCTCATCAACAAATAATACGCCCCGATAGAACATCGCGACACCCAGACGCCTTACCCAAACACAACCTGCTCATACTGCTTCTCATCGAGATACTTTTGCAACACGCCCTGCAGMGCCSCCTTCGTCTTCTCCATAGCAGGCACCACCCCTTCAATCTGCTCCAAGTTCCCTCTCATGCTCTCCATATGGCTTCCCAACTGCTGCGCCACCTTAACGAGCTCTTCATCCCCTTCAATTTCCTTGAACACACTCCCACCTGTCTTCTCCTCCGTGGGCTTCTTGACCAACTCAATCTCCCCTTCCTCCTCCCAATCCCTTGCAGCACCAGGTCCAGTAGGCCGTATGCCCGGCGCTAACACGTGGCCCCGCTTCCCACGTTCTCTCCACCCTCTCGATTGCGTCCGCGCATTGGTCTCCAGCGTTCTCAACCGCCTGTACGCCCGCTCCAACTCCTGCTCCTCCTTCTCCTTCTCCCGCTTGAGGAGCGCGACGGAGTGTAAGAGTGGATCGAGCGTCCTCTCCAGCGCTTGGATCGCATTGACGGTTTTTTCAAAGTCGAATTCCGCTTCGTGACTTGCGCCTGCTGGTTCGCCGTTGACGTCCCTCGGCTGCTTGGAGACAGAAGGGATGGAGGGCGGCGGGAATGGCATGCCCTTCTCCAGCTTCTTGTGTAGGCGCGAAGCAAAGGTGGACAGGATGTCTTGGGCGTGGGCGTGTCGGCTCGAGTCGCTGCGGGTTTCGCGGAGACGGAAGAGGATGGGGCGGTAGGCGTCGGTGATGATGCTGTCTACTGCGGCGATGGAGGGCGCATCGAGCGGTGACCATTTGGAGGCGATGGTGGACCGGGGGATCTGGCGAGTGCGGGAAGTGAGGTGGCGGTATTTGGGGACGGGAGGGGGTTTCTCCTTTGGTTCTTTGGGTTGTTGTTGAGCGGGAGGTTCTTCATTCTCGTCCGGTTCGGCGATTTTCCGTCGTTGTGGCTTTTCTGCTGGCCTCGTGGTATTCGTATCCGAGTCCTTGGCTGACCGTTTCTCTGCCCGCTGTTTCTTAGCAGCGGCCGCAGGTACGGCCTTCTCTGTTATGGTGGCATTGGAGGGACGATGTGCTGGTCCGCGCTTCTTTTTCTGTGCAGCTTCAGAACGTTCGGGATCCTCTACTTCTGGAACAGCCTGACCCCTTCTGCGCTGTCGTTTTGGCGCCTCCTCCTCGACATCTGCGCCCTCGTTTTCGGCTACCTTCTTTCCTTTCCTGCTCTTGCCGGTCTGCTCGTTCTGCGGAGGAGGCGTCCGGTTCTGAGCTTGAGAGACGGATACTTCGGCTAGTGATGAGCGACTGTTGTCCTGGTGTGCTGATGGATCTCGCCTATTCTCCTTCCCACGTTGAGTTGTTTTCGAGGAATGCTGACTTGGATTGGTTGACCTTTTACTTCGGCGGACGTCCTCCTTCTGTGCTGGTTCCTCCTCAGCCGACGCTACTTCTTTTCCGCCTCGCAAGCCCTTCGCTGTCGCCTTGCCGGTGTCCTTGCTCGGCCTCCCTCTTGGTTTCTTGGTTGGTTCCGAATCTGGTTGGTCCTCGTCTTCTACAGGCTCTTCCGCAGCAGGAGAGGCCCTCCTCCGTTTCCGTGGTCGCGTTTCCTCTACAGATGCGTCGGTGCCGACTTCTTCTGTGCGCTCCTTCGGACGTCGCCCTCTCTTCGTAGGGTTAGGCGGTTCCTCCGCGATAGGTTCCTCTCTGGATTTAGGGCCTCGTTTGGACTGCTTCTCGACGACAGCAGGCGCGGCTTCTTCCTCTTGGGGTTCAGTATCGAGCGTCTTCTTAGGCCGTCCTCGTTTCTTTGCCCCCGGGTTGGATGCGTCTCCTGCATCTTCCGCTTGCGTCTCCTCTGCTGGCTTCGGCCTCCTTGTTGTTGTCTCTTGTGCGCGCCCCGACGCGTCTTCTCCAGTCTTGGACGCGTTGGGTGGACGACCGCGTTTCCTCTTTTGATTCGGTATTTCGGGCGCCTTTTATGATAGTTAGCATGGAACGTTTTGGAGGGAATCAATTGAAATTACCATATCTGAAGTAAACAGTTATGCGCCGTCGGTATATATGAATAGAATGATTGAGTGTTGAAGTTGAGGTCGTCAAGGTGCCAATAATCTGTAATTGCCCCTCGAAACAAGCCACAGTAATGACAGCTCGCAATGATGTTACTGTGGCTGGTGCTTTGATACCCACCGCGCGCTTAGATGATAACTGATAAGGATCTTGGCATACTTGGCATGCTTGGCTCACATCACTTGGCAGGCAATGACAGGATCCTCGGGTTGGGGTTCGCTATGGGGTTCTGCCTAGAATCCGGGGGGCCGGGGCAGCTGTTGCGGGCCGTGTTCGGGCCCGCTGATTAGGGGCCCTTCAGAGGTCCGTGCGTACTCCACTTTTCTTAAGCTGAAAGTACCAACTGTACAATCTGTACGGCCACGTTCATAAACGTAAGTTATAATTATACGCTCGTTACGCACATTATTAGTGTTAGGATTAATTAGGGTTAATTAGGGTTAGGGTTAGCTCCGGAGGTGCAAGGGGCCGGTGAGAGGCTCCCGCGTGTGAATATTTCATCATATGTCAATCATATGTCTTATACGATTACGGTAATTACACAAGCCACGTGACTCACATCGGAAGGTACCAAAGGCGACTTGTGACTTGAAAAGACCCACATTCTGGAGGGCCCCTAATACAGATGCCCGCCGTGTTCCAGTTTGTTGGGCGGCCGGTTGCTGGAACAGAAGGGTCTCGAGCCGAAGGAGCTTCCCCCAGTTGGCCCCTGACACCTGCTTTGTATCGCAAACGTTGGGAAGGGGCCAAGAACACGGCGGCGACGTGCTCAATTTTGTCAATAAACCCCGAGTTTATCTGTTGCTTCTTTCGAACTCCTGTTGGACTCTTGTGCTCGTGTCATTGTCCATCCAGTTACCATCTGCAACGTGCTATCTCCCTATCAGTTGCCAGTGACTTCTTTAGGGAGAAAGTTCCTATGTTTGTTTACAATCACATTGTCAGCCATACAAGTAAAGGTACCAAGTCCCTTCGTCCCCTTCTCTCCCGTTCTGCCTGCCCGCCGAAATGATCACCGATATCTTACTCCACCCGCCCGCATTGAGCTACAGACTGGAGACCCCAGGCTCTCGTCTGATACGTCCAGCCCTCGCTCCAGGCCCCTCATTGCTGCATTCGTTGAGAACGGGTGTCCTTACATCACATCATTGGAGCTAACAACAACAAAAAGACAGCTTGACATCTGATTCTTTTTCTGTGAAATCTCCTGTACAATTCATTCTCCGTCCAACTTTCTTTACGGTCCCAGTCGAGCTTCACGGTCCATCGACAGTCCAGACACAATGCGCTTCTTTACGTCCGCCGCCATCCTGGCATTGCCTCTGCTGGCTGCCGCCGAAAGTCCCCTCGACCAGTACAAGGCCAAGTTTCAAAACTTCCTCGGAAGCTTCGCTGGCACTGCTGGTGGTGCTGCCGTTCCCCAAGCGGCTGAGGTTCCTCAGCAGAAGCCCATTGTCTCCAACACTGAGTCTGCCACCAGCACCTCAGTAGAGCCCAAGAAGGTTGAGCGCCTCACGCTCTCGAACTGGAAGGACACCTTGTACGCTCCCGTCCAGCCCGCGGCCACTACGCCCGAGGAGTGGTGGGTGTTGGTTACTGGTGGCAACAAGACGTGCTTTGGTATGAACCTTTCCCATCTGTGATGATCCATTGGCAGAAATAAATGGTTTGGAGAACTGACTGGTTTCCTTAATCACAGGCCGCTGCGGACCCGTCGAGGAGGCCTTCGGCGAGACGGTGGAGAAGTTCTCGACCATCCCCAACTCTCCCCATGTAGCCATCCTCGATTGCGAAGAGGAGCCTGTCCTTTGCAATGTCTGGTCCGCTGGCGCTTCGTCCCTCTGGGTCTTCGATATGCTCCCCCAGCCCGCCCCCGTCGACATCTACTGGAAGCGCCTGAACTTCACCACTGTCACCGCGGCCGATCTGCTCGAGACATTCGACAAGGAGACCACGGAGGGCAAGGAGGCCGCCGGCATGGAGCGCATCGAAGGCGCGCTCCACCCCTTCGATGGTACCCTTGCCCAGTACAACCTCTCTGTCCCCATTGCCTACGCCCTCCACTACCTCAGCATCATCCCCTCGTGGGCCATGATGCTCTTTGTTTCCTTCTTCAGCAGGACAATGATGTGAGTAAACCGATCACGTTCGTCACTTTGTCGGATGTTAACACGTATTCTCTGGTTGTAGGAACCGCAGCATGGGTGGCGCGCAGAACCGCCCTGCCAACCCTGCTCGTGGTGCTGCTCCCGGTGATGGCCGTTCTTAGTTGCGACCTGCCAACACCATGAGAGTGCTACACTTTGCACGTATCGTTCTCACAACTTGGAGGAATGTGGAAGAAATGGATGTCTGTGGCGTGGTTAGCCCGCCCGATGCCATTGATAGAATTTGGGAAGTTATAACCGTCCTTGGGCTTTGCTTTCAGGCATTTATAGACTTCGACCCAGAGGACTTCCCGGTTATGTGGTTATAGCAATGATTACGTCGATTACGCTGATGATAAAAAGATGGCTCTAAAAAGGTTGGGGAGGAAAAGGGACGTTCATTGTTTGGGAACCGCATTTGAATGTATCAACCAACAGGGAAAGCAAAAGGAGGGCGCAGGAATCAGCGGGCTCTTTGAAAATTTGGGTCGTCATGATGACTCGGCTAGGTTTATCAGCGCGTTTTTCGAGCCTTAAGCGATTCCATATCACAAATATGAATTAATTTTTGGATTTACAAGTCTCGCGCAAGCTCTCCAGCCCCTCGAGCACTTGATCACGTAGTTGGCCATTAGCAAAGCGGCCATAGCGTAGATCGCTCATGCTGCCCACTGTCTGTTGAATAGACGCTAGGAGTGCTGCCTCTTCCTCTCCAAGAAGCTGAAGCTCACTCTCAAGCTCCGACACGGCGCCTTCAAGGTCAGCGAGAATCGAACCAATGCTATGCTTGGGGGTTTGTGAATCAGAAGTCGAACCAAACAGCTACAACACGAAACAGTTGCCACGAGGGCCATTAGTTAGCTCTCTTCCCCACTGCAAGTAAAATGATGTTGAGGCGATTCTCACAATCCGTTCAATTTCAGCTTCGTCATCATTCTCTTGCGACTCTTTCTCCCTTTTGGCCTTGATCATGACCCGGCGCATTGCCTTGCCGCGCTTGGCCTCCGCCTCGATCTCGGCCGCAACTGAATCAACGACGGCATTTCTCTGGGTCTGTAGATCGCGATACAGATTTCGGACTTGAGGTGAAGATTGAAGGGATCGCGGGAAAAGCTCAATGAACTCTTGCAAGGAGATGATTGCAGGCAGCTGCGCGGGGACTAGCAAGTAGTCGCTGAGGATTTTTGTCTCGGTCGGTGCCATTGCGACGGGATTTTGCTTGAATGATGATAATTCTATGAAGATGCCCTCGAATAAAATGTCATGCAAACAGCTTATGAAATTTACAAATACAACGAAGAGTCGAAAGATGCAGAACAATGGAAGGCGCATAACAAAGGGGACGCGTTGGTGCGCGCTAAAATGCACAAGACACGTGGTCCCGTGACCCAGTGATCACTATCAATTGTTTCATTCACCCCTTCCTACGCAGCTTCAGTACACCTTCCCGGGCCACTCACTGAACCAACCACTTCAACTACTTGACGACAACTGCCACCCTGCCATTTTTCATATCCTGGCACCTCCAGCTTCAGCAACTAAACAAATTTGAGTTTTGCACAACATCGTTTTGTCGTCATCTCCGTCGACTCACTTTTTCGCTGGTCCAGCACCTCACCCGCCGTCCCAGGATCATCGACTCAAGCGCCATTCATACTCGATCCACCCATCCAACAGCTTCCACTAGACGATCTGCCGAAAACCTCATTTGATAGCAGCAGTATATCAACTTTTCCAGCATCACTCGGCCACCAAATTTTAGCAAAATGGCCCCGTCCAAAACGCCCCAGCCTCCATATTCCAAGGATGAGCGCGTCCTGTGCTTCCACATGGAGATGCTGTATGAGGCCAAAATCTTGGACGTGCAGCCAACGGAGAGCGGCGATGGCTGGAGCTACAAGATTCACTACAAGGGCTGGAAGAGCAGTTGGGACGACTGGGTGCCCCAGGACCGCATTCGCAAGTTGAACGACGAGAACAAAGATCTCGCCCAACAGCTACTCGCCCAATACAAGCAGCTGCAGTCCGGTAAGGCGGCCAAGCAGCCTAAGAAGGGAGGCCGTCCTGGTGGCTCTGATCTCAGCTCTGCCCGTGGTAGTGAGGAGCGAACTGCGGCAGGTACGACGACACAGAACAACCGTAACCCGCGAAGGGCTCGTGATTTTGACCTCGAAACTGTAAGTGGCTTTCTCTTTTCTTCATCCTTATGTTTCGTCTTCTTTCCTTGGCATACTTTGGCAACATCCTCTCCTTTGCAATACCTTTTTTATTCTACATCTGTTCGACAACTCCACCTTTCATGACCGCGAGTAGTCGAAAAACTGGATGCAGGGGCAAGCAGGCCAACTACAAAGGGCGTCGTTCATGTGTTGTCGTTGGCGACCTTCTACAAGTGTGGAGTGTTGGTTGCTAGGCGACACAGAAAATCTCGGACATCCGGAGAAGGGGAAAAAGGGACAGGGACAACTTACAACAAAGAAAGCCACAACTCGGATTTCTGAACAGAATATGAAAATCCTGAAAACAGGACGGAAAAAATGATGGAAAAAAAACCAATCCAGTAGTTCTGGAAAGCAAACATGGCTGTGGTTGTGAAAGGGGGGCACCAAACCTGAGTTTTGGGAGGGACCCATAATCTGGAGCTGGGACCCTGAGCGGCCCTGCCTGGGCAAGAGCAGCGAGAGAGTAAATGCCACCCCTGGATCTCGCAACCTCTCAAAATCTACACTCACCAACATCACTCCCCTCCCTCTGCTCGCCAACACACTTTGGGCACTTTTCATCACCAGCACAATTTCGGATCTCAGCAGCTTGTCACATTCACTGGATTTGGGACACACGCAACTGTCTGCGCAACCTTGTTCCGCTCTCACAAAGGAGAACCTGCAAATTTCTCATTCGTCCTTCCTCTTGTCATCATCGTCAGCCGCCTCCTGCTGGTCCTCGTGTCCATTCACCTTCCATCATCCTCTCACCTTTGTCCGGATCACGCGGTTTTCTTGGCCGGTCACGGAATCACCTGGAAATCTACATTTCGCCTTCGCTTGGGGTATTTGGATCGCAGTCAGGGAGAGCAAGCGGCGAGTTTCGGGAAAACATCACCCACATCAACACACCATCAGATCTACCCCCATCATCCCTTTGTGGGTAGACACCTCTAAATTCCCCAATCCCATCACCGCCGTTGCATCTTTTGTTCGGCATCAGGAGATTATATATTTCGAGACTGCCACAAGTCATCACCATGTCGCGCTCCATGCGTAGCCATGGCCGGGATTTGGACAACACCAAGAGTCGCAGCTCCTCCTCGATAAGCTCGTTTGCAGCCTGCGAAGCGCGATGGTCGAAGCTAGCAGAGCCGGCAGATCGTCTGATGCGACCGCCTAACAAACTCACATCAACCTACGTCGACCGCTATGGGCGGACGACGTTCGACGATACCTACGCGCTGGGCTGGACATCCACACGGCCACCGCCCATCGGCCATAACCACCCCAAAATCATCAGGGCAAGGAATAACGGCAACTGGTCCGAGAAATTAGAGGCATACTACAGCGAGCTACCACCAAACTATAACATTCCCTTGGCTGGTCAGGCTTGCAAGAAGCCCGATGAAGATTGGAGTTCACGCAGCCCGACACGGGTCGCGACGCCCAATGGAGCAGATTTTGGACCTTTCACCTTCCTCCTCGATGCACTCGCCAAGATACGCAAGTCCCGAGAGCCGACTGCAGGGAAGAAAATGTGGGAGTGCCGTTTTACGCCGAAGGACATGGAAAAGGAGAAAGTACGTTTGGTGGTTGAGATTTCTGCTTCACTTGTCGGACAACTGCGCGCACACCGACGACGGCGACAGGATCCCATCGAACTGCCTAGGTATTCTGCTACGATGGCTTCGCAAGCGCTGGTCATCCTGGTATATCGCATGGCTTTCAGTCATCATCTCAGCCCAAGTAGGCTGGGGTGGCGTCGGAGGAAGACAGTCTGACTAATTGGTCTGGACACACCCTTCCAGACCATCAATTGTCTGCACAGACATCGTCGCCTTCGCCGCACCCTAGTGGGTTGACACAGCCACACCAACACGCTGTTGGTTGTCCTTTGCAAATAAGCGTCGCGTTGTTGAGGAGTGTTGTTTGCCAAGCATTTTGTCGCTGTTTTGATGATGAGGCTCATAAGAAGGATGTTTGCTGACCATTCAATCTTTAGGAGGACAACTTCCACAACCGACCATCCATCAAACTTCCGCTACCAGATCACGTCAAGGCGTTGCTCGTCGACGACTGGGAGAATGTCACCAAGAACCAGCAGCTGGTGCCAATTCCCCATGTCCACCCTGTCGACGAGATCCTGAAGGACTACCTCGAGCATGAGCGTCCCAACCGGGTACCAGAGACGCCACAGATGGATATCCTAGAGGAGACCGTTGCTGGTTTGCGCGAGTACTTTGACCGGTGCCTGGGAAGGATCCTTCTTTACCGGTGAGTGGTGGCCCGCATCCCTTGCTTGTCCCGTCTGGTTGGTTGGTTGGACGATGAAACACTAACAAGAGGCACAGCTTCGAGCGCGCACAATACCACGAGCAACACCTGATTTGGACTGCCGGCACGGATGAAAAGCATAAGTCGGCGTCCGACACTTATGGCGCCGAGCATCTCGCTCGTCTGCTAGGTATGACACAGCCCGCCCTCCCCGATTGATCCATGTCTCGTTATCCCCAGGCCCTTTTACTAACACACTCCACAGTATCCCTCCCAGAACTCGTGGCCCAAACCAACATGGACCAACAATCAGTCAACCGCCTCCGCGAGGAACTCATCAAGTTCACCAACTGGTTCAGCCGCCACACGACCAAGTACTTTGTCAGCGAGTACGAGACGCCCAGCCAGGAGTATGTGGACCAAGCTAGAAGCGTTTAGGAATCTTCTTTTGACCATATTCCGAGGGAGGTGTTGGAGGAAATGAGAGCGAAAGCGAAAGCGGAAACAGCCGAGGCTCAGGGTTCGAAGAGTTCGAAGAAGAAGTCCTGTTGAGGTGATTTCACCTTCTTGAGTTACGATGCTGGCTTGAGTCGTGCAATGTTATCGAGGTCGTGGCTTCTTACGGCTTTGCGGATGGGGTTTGTTCGGGTGTGGATTTTTCGTTCGTCGAGTGAAGGTGCGGTTATGGTTGTGGTTAAGGCAGGAGGATGACGAGATCAGACAGACACCAGTCAGTGGTTATGGTCTTGCTACGGACGGAGCAGTTGAATGACTGGCTCCCCCTTTTCCTTTTTCTTTTCAGATCATTTTGGTCTTTTTTTCAAAACATCAAGCTCCTTTTAGGGCGGATGGCCGGCGTTTTGTGTCTTTGCTTTTTTATTGAGGTTGAGAAGTACACTTTTCTCTTCTCTCCATTGCACTAGGAAACAGGGGGAAAATTCGGGGGGTTTTTAGAAAGGAAACTGGTATGGTAGATAATAGCATCATTGTCTTTTATGTGTGTGCTGAAGTAATGAAGCTTGAGTGAAGAACCAACGACAGTTCTCTGTCCGTGGATAGTGATATGATCTAGGTTATGGAGGACTGATGAGGGGGTGCTTTCCCGGCATATATGATCATAAGGCCAGGTAGAACTATGGTTCCTAATATGTCCCACACATTGGTGATGACCGTGACCTGGTGTCTGCAGCTTCGCCCAAGCTTGTTCGTCCTTGCTCGCTTTTTCATGCGTCAAATGGGATACACTCAAATATCCGGTAGTTCGATCCTTGGTCCAACGTGCTTTTCCATTCCCGATGATGTCCTACTACATGATATCCGTAGCATACAATATTGTACAAGATGGTGGTCGAGAAAGACGGGAGTATCCGAGCAAGGTAGTGAGTGCCTCATTACAGCGGTAGATCCGAGGCAAGCCGACCGAGTACACGAGCTCAGTATTTCCCAGACACAGGTCCGTCCCGAAAGAGATACAACAGCTGGCTGGGGACGTAGTGCCAGAACCATCCACCCAGCCAGCTATTTGGCAGTGCTAGCTGGGCGCGGTCTCGACAACCTTCCCTGTCTTCTCGACCTCCTCATCCTCTTCCTTTTCCGCTCCTCCTCCCTTCCCTTCAACCCCCTCTCCACGCTCTCCTCCACCATTCTCTCCTACCCGCTCAAAGAGCCTTAACCTTAGGCAAAACACTCTTCATCTTCCCAATAACCTCCCAATCACTTCTCGTCCTGACACCCAAATCCCCCGCCTTCTTCCCATCCCTAACCACCACCCCGCCCTCAACAACCATCTTTTCCACCCCCTCGACATTCTCAACCTTCTGCGCCTTCAGTTCCTCAACAACCTTCGAAAAATCCACTTCGTCCTGTACTCCCACCCCCGGGATAAACCGTCTCACTTGCTTCTCAACCACAAACCCAGCATCAGGCTTCCGCTCATCCTTCAGCTCCCGCTTGGTCAACCGGTGGGGAACTTCCTCGACGCGAACGAGCTCTTTCACTTTCATCAGCATACCGGCGAATTGAGGCTCGACGGGGTGGAAGACGGTTTGGTTACGTCTGCGCAGACCCAAGGCGGCGAGAACGCCGTGGGTGCGCTTGGGGAGGCCGATGGCGGAGCGGTGGAGGGTTATGCGGAAGTAGGACATTTTGGCGACTGGTAGGTGTTTGGGAGTATCTCGGGATGGTGTGGTTTTGTTGGTTTGGGGTGTTGGGGGATTGGTAAGTGGTTGAATGCGCCGGACGACAGGACGAGGCTCGTTCGTGGGTTATCGGTGTCGTTGTCGAAGGGATTGTAAGTAGGTGGGATGTAGAAATGGAAGCGTCGCGTGCCTGTGTTGAATGGTAAAGTCAGTTGAAGGGTCCTTGAGGTGTCGTGTCGGGTGGGTGGGTTGTATGCGCCGGCGCAACGAATTCGAGTCCCAGATTGGAAAGTTGTTGCGCTTTGCTCCGTAAGGGAAATTGTCGAGATCGAACTGTGATAGATTTGGGTACCCTGGATTCATTCGATTTACGCACCTCGCAAATAACGCTGTCCTGTCTACTTCGCCGTCGGTCGGTCGGTCGGTCAATCGGTCGGTCGGGGGTATCAAGAACGGGGAACGGGGAACGGGGAACGGGGAACCTCCAAGGTCGTCAATAGCCTCCAGTGTTTACGGCCCGCCGGGGATCTCCTCTGGATGGATCACAGTTGCCGTGCGCCGGCCGGGAACGGTAGCTACGGGGTTCCAGTTTGTCAGTGCGCATTGCGCGGCACGATTGGCCGGTCGCGATTTCCACTGGTGGTAAAGTGGGGCAGCGGTTCAGGAACTCTGCTAGAGCAAAATAATTCTGCCGGGGTTTACCGCTTAAATGTTTACTGTGTAGGTGAGGGTATCGGTCCAGGCGCCATGTTCACCATCACGATAACATCACCAGGCACAGCATGTCATTTGGCTTCGCTTGGGGTCTGCAAGAATGGATGTGTGTGTTCGGTCACTGGTTTTTTCCCATTCTTAGTTTTTCGTGGCCGTTAAAGCAATTCAAGTTCTTGTCAACATCCCAAGAAATCCGCAAGCGCGAATTGCTCTTCCCAATCCCAGCCGAACAAAGAAGACATATTGTCGCCAGTTTTAAATCCCACCAAGAACCCTTTATCTTGCACCCTCTTCACCGTCATCTGTAGACAACGGCCAATGGAGGAAATTGGTACAGCATCACTGGCTCGACTTGTTCAGCTTGTAGGGCTCGGAGACCGGACCCACCCCGATTTAGCCCCGCGAATTCCGGCTCTGCGGGATTACCCCGCCGGAGCGCCGAAGCCTGCCGCCATGATGATTCTCCCCTCTAGCCCGAGCTCCGGTCGGAGCTTAGTGGGTCATGTCCGATCCGGATCCGGCGCCGTAACCCCACATAATCCGATCGAGTGAACTTCGACATCAACGTTTCAGAACCGCCCGGCGTGATGGGGTGTAACTTATCATTCCCGTTATGTTTCCCAGTCGACAACCGAGATATCCCCCCTGGTTCTCAGACCAGACCCTTTCTTTCTTACAAGGCTGCTGAGTGTTGCCCCATCACTACCTGAAAACTTCCCTGTTTCTGTTCCGCTCGTAAGTCCTATCGGATGTCGTTCCAGCCGGCATGACGGGATGGATTGACGGTACAGTCCGTTGTATGCTCTTGCCTACCGTATGTACCTGTCACCTCCCAGGCTCGGATGTCTTTGGCAGCTCACATCACATATAGCATCGCTGGTACCTGATATTAACATTGGCATTTAGCATTGACATTTGGCAGGTGGAGTGCATGGCCATGATCCTCCCGTCGTTCCGATCCCGAGGCGCAGTTGAGGATACTATCATAGGTAGCCCGATAATTTATGCACTAAGTCAAGAGCGATGTTCCCCGCGGCCTGCCAAGGTAATTTTGACATAATTATCGTCACTTTCTGTACGTATGTGCGTATGATACTGACCTGATGTTTCTCTCATCATCACTGTGTTTCATTGTCTCATTAACTGGTGGCTGACATATTCAGGTCCGCGAGTAAGAGCATGAATTGGAAGATAATTCTTGGAGAATGGTTCAATCTCAACATTTCTGTGAAGTGCTGTAACCATGAAAGATAATATACAAGTTGAATACTCTCAGCATAATAAAGTGTTTGTCGCATCACTTCCACATGACGCAACGACATCTTGACCTGCTCTACTCACCTTATCCTCTTCGGTCAGCCCAGTGAAGGCCTATCAACCTTGAACCAACCGGGATCCTTGCCAGACCATGCCCGCTTACACCACCATTCTTACCACTTGCGCATTCCATTACACTGGACACTAAAAACCATCTCACCTTACCCTATCCGTCAAGGTGACGACGTACAGGTTACAGGCCAGCAGGGCAGGCTACGGACGATACCTACGGTCCGGGTCCATCCCCTTCCCTTTCGGATCTTACCTTATCTCAGTCGATTACCGAGACGCCATGCCGCGCGGCTGACCCCCAGACCACAAAGCCCCAGCAGCCAGGTCCAGGTGTCCGAAGCTAGGGACCTTGGGTCCAACCTCCTTGCATACATACGTAGTGTACAGCACTCTTCAGGCCGCTGATGACCCGGTAGATCCGTTTAGAGGGAGGGGGGTCGAGTGAGATGACTTGCATTGGTAGCCGTAGTACCAGTACTTACGGACATAGAGGACCCCCCTTGTTGATTTCTTCCCCTGTCTGTCTTGTACCTGTACCTACCTGACCAAGTCGGAGATCCTACGACGGCTGTCTACTTACGATTTGGAATACAGCCCCACGGGGCGTTTCCCCACGACACATGTCCTATTCTCGGCGGCCATAAGCCTTGCATATATAAGTCCTGTGCACCTTCAAAGTCCGGAAAAGGAAACCCTCCGGTGTGTCGCTGATTCCATAGAACATTATCGGTAGAAGATCTCAAAAATCTATAGCATCCAGAGTACCTTGATGACACGCAGCGCTACGAACTGCGCCTCTGGCTCGTTGTTCCGTGTTGCTAGTATGTGTCTCGGGTCGATTTGGCGGTTAGCGGTCTTTCGGCGACGACAGGGACGCCCGACTTCCGTGATTCCAACATGTAGTTTCGACGATAAGTGAAGCAGTCCCCGCATGTTGGCGATCCCGGCTCACAGTAACGGAAAACATTGCACCCATTTGGTAGTTGATGCTGTCTTGATTGCATTATGGGGAAATTCCCCAGTATATGGTAATGACGTATTCTGTCATACACCCTTCCCTTCATTGATGACCCTCTACCACCTGCCGAAGAAAGAAAATGAAAACATTCATGACCGTAACCGCTCCGTAAAGTAAAAGATCCCATGTCTAACCATCCCAAATCCCTATATAATTCCCTTTTAAATTTGGACCTCAACACGACCCTCAGTACCCGGAGGGCCGGGCTGCTGGAGGCTGGGGAGGAGGTAAGTGATATCATCCCAAGGATGACGGTAGAGGCCAGTGCGGAGTCTCTTCTGGTCGAGGTAATGGGCAATGAGACCAATGGAACGACCAAGCACGAACAGACCGTTGAGAACGCCCATAGAGAGGTAGTCCTCAGCCTCCTCAGTGCTGAAGGCACCGCAGTTCCTTAGGAGATCAACGAAGCAGACAGCAATGCAGCCGTCGACGTTGAGAATAAGGTTGTCCTTCTTGGAGGTAGTGACACTCTCGACGGCGAGGGCGTAGTCGAGAAGCTTGGTAGAGGGGAACTTGGCCTTGACGTACTCCTTAACAAGCTCGACACGGAGATCGGGGTTGTTGCGAGACTTGACACGGTGACCAATACCGGGGATGAGCTTGTTCTGCTTGCGCATGGTGTCGACAAACTCACGGGGGCTCAGACCCTTATCGAAAGCCTTGGTGAACTCCTCAGCAGCACCATCAAGGGCACCACCGAAACGGGAGCCAATAGTCAAGAGACCAGCGACCAAGGAGCTGATGAGATCCTTGCCGGCACGGGTGGTAATAATGGTGTTCATGGCACCAGACACGGCGGGACCGTGATCGGCAGTAAGCATGAGAACCATCTCAAGGAACTTGGCGGCGTAATCGGGAAGACGGCGGCGGAACCAGAGGAGGGACATGACACCGCCAATACCAATCTCCTCCCTGAAAACGTCCGAGATGGGCATACCAGCGTAGAGGAGCTCCTGGCCACGGTCGTCGGAAATGGTAGAAATGAAGGCAGCAGGCTTACGAATGAGGCCAAGCTCCTGAGCCCACGAGTAGTCAATGGGGATCTTGGGGACAACAGGCTCGGGGGCGGGGACAATGGTGCCATCAGCCACAAGCTTGTCATAGACCTGCTTAAGGAGAGCGGGCATGTCCTCGAAGGTGTCGGGAACATAGAAGCCAGCCTCACGCATGCTCTTGTTCTTGGTGGCAGCAGTCTCGAGCTGAGAGTTGGCGAAGGCACCAGCGTGACCGAACTGAACCTCAGTCTTGAACATACTGGCGCAAGTACCAATGGCCCAAGCAACGATGGGCTTGGTGATAATGCCCTGCTTGACAGCATCAATCACCTTGTATTCCTCAACACCACCGACTTCACCGAGCAAGACGAGAATCTTGCAGGCAGGGTCGGCCTGGTAGCGAAGGAGATGGTCGATGAAGGTGGTTCCGGGGTAACGGTCACCACCAATGGCAACACCCTCGTAAACACCATCCGTATTCTGGGAGATAATGTTGTTGAGCTCGTTGGACATGCCACCGGACTTGGAGACATAGCCGACAGAGCCCTTGCGGTAGAGCTTGGAAGCAACAATGTTGTCCATCATACCACCAGTGTTACCGATCTTGAAGCAGCCGGGCTTGATACCACCGACGGTGGCAGGGCCAATGATGGTGATGCCCTTCTGCTTGGCAACGTAGGCAATCTCGCGGGCGCGCTGATTAAGGACATGTTAACTGTCTGAACTAAGGCAATGGTGGGTGGGATACGGGTGAAAACGTACGCGCTCGGGAACACCCTCAGCAATAATAGCAATGGTCTTGATCTGAGGGTACTCCATCAACTCCATGGTGGAGCTGTAGACACTGCGGGAAGAGGCAAAGTTGACAACGACGTCAACATCGGGGTGCTTGGCAACAGCCTTGGGAACCTCCTGGTAGACGGGCAGGAGGGTCTCGCTAGTGCCCCAGTACATCTTGCTGACGAACTGACCACCAAAAGTGTAGATGATGCCAGCGACCGAGGGGGTGGAGCGCTTGCAGATGAAGTCGAAATCGAGCATGCCCTGGACAGCACGGGGCTGCAGACCGTAGACGAAGCATCGTGTCTTCTCGTTGAAGAGAGCATGGGCGGGGAGAGGGCTCAACGGCCTGCTGGGAGCAGCGAAGCGGCGGATGTTGTCGTTCGCAGAGAGGTTGCCGGGAGCAGGGCTGGCAGAGGCGCCATTGGCACCGTTGGTGCTAGCGGTCGTTGCGGAAGGCATCTTCACAAAATGTTATGTGAATGTGGTGACTCTCCCAGCGGATGACTTCCTGTGATGGTGGGGTATAAAGGAAGTGAAGTTGGAGAGTTGATGTGGTGATGGTGAGGGATGGGAGAGTTGAAAGAGGAAGAAGGAGGGAAGTGAGGGAGATGGATCAGGACTTGAGGGGGTGTAGGGGAAAAGAAAGAAACGGGAGATGAGGTAAATGGAGGGTTTTGGTGACGGGAGCAGGTGGGAGGGGGAGGGTATTTTTTTGTCTGGTCGGTTCCTGCCCTTTGGTGACGGGAGCTGAGGACAATCTTGAGGGTACTGTACGTAACAAGATTCCTGTTGGTCAGGGTGGCAGAAATGCTAGCGCAACTTGAAGTCTGCAGGCGAGGGGGAGGCAGGAGCAGCTCCGCAGAGTCAATTTGACAGCCGATTTCCAGACCAAAAACCTAGGTCCAGAAACTCTCTCCCAAAACTCAACTGTCTTGGTCGTGTGTCTTCCCTTCCGTGCTGGTGTTCGCTCGCCGCGGACGTCGAGTTAATTGGCCAGCAAGGGGTGGTCAAATCCAACAAGACTGCCGACTTCCCCAACTCTTTTTTGGACCCTGGTCGATCGGACGGTGATGCTTGCAACCTCAATGGCTATGCGACACCAGAATTGCAACACTGAACGGCGGCCTGGTTCGAGGTCAACCTTTTTTTTTCTTCCTTTCCCACTCTCAAGAGTGCAGTGCGTTGCGTTGCTGACAGGCGGTGGGCCCCACAACTTGGTGATCCTAAGTACCGGTACCGCCAAGGGTAACTTGCATGCAATACATCATCCGATCCTGATAGGCGCAGCTGGGCCGTGGCAACCGTGGTCCATGTTCATTTGCGTGTGGCATGGAATGCTCGCCGTCCCCGACATGGTTACCCGACCACAGACAGCTGGAGACAGTCCGGATGTTTATTCTTTGGGTGCACCATGATGACCCTCCATAAGCATCAAAGTAATCCTTCCCATCCTCCAGGAGGGCAAGATGACATACAAAATATTTATTATAAGAATATAGATGACACCTGCCACTAAGCAGCAACAGGCTATAGGTCTTGGGTGTAGCAACTAGCCGTCATCCAACCTGGGGTATCATGTAATAAATTGTCATCAAAGCTTTTGGAGATATCAAACAGAGATCTTCACTCCAAACATCAGAGCTCTGGGTGCGGGGCAACGGTGTCATCCACACAGCTGGATGTGACAGAACTGAAGGGGGTCCACTTGAGCCTTGCCCTATCTGGTGGCCCCCTGGGAAGCGGCCATTGCCCCCTAGCTCTACCCCTGTGGAAGTCGGCGCCCGCGGGTCCTCGGGGGGTTTCTGGTTCCACTCGGCGTCGACAAAAGGTACGAAGCTGCGGTCCTTTTGTGGCCCTTGGCATCGCTTGGCAAGTCCAGTGCATGCCATTACCTTGGACAATCGCCTAAAGTAATTGATCTGTAAAGAACACCTTGTGCTTCTCGAAACGGAAAGCAGAATAGGGGCAGACTGGCCTCGATGTGCACGACGACGAGGGTCAAGACAACTAACAGGACCCGAGTATAGTCTTGATCAATAATCGGAGTTTGTCCGTGCCTGGCCGCGTGGGTGGCAGGTTGCAGGCATACCAGCCATTAACATCGGGGTAAGATGTGCGTGCCACTTGGAGACCGATTGGGCCACCTCAATGTGGGGGAACCAACCACAAAGAAACATGATGAACTGAACACAATAACAACGAAACAAAAAGGGGGTTTCCGGTTTGGAGAAGAGAACAACATCGGCAACGGGCTTTCTTTTCCAGAATCGCGTGTCTCTCCACTACGGAATCCCGTGCCTCGTTCCGTACTCCAGTCTGTCCCCGTCATACAAGGCTTTTAGACCAGAGAGTTACGAGAGGGGAAACTGGAGTCAACCCACAGACAAGCGTGTAAGTAGGAGCCGGCACCGGACGATCCCCAACTACGGGCCCGCCCAACCCCAAGAGGCGCGGAGGGACAAGACAAGTGGATGGAAATGAGGGAAACTGTCCTGTCCGTCACGGCCATTCCACATCGTAATCGACGAGCGCCACGCCGCCCCCGTCTTTGGGGTTCCAGCTTGCGCTTGGATCAATGGATCGTTGACCGGCATCCACCGTGACTCAACCAGTGGGTTTCTGGGCCACTTGGGGTCTTTTTTTTTTTGGAAGAGGAATGGGTAAACGAATATCATGGAAAGCCCACTCAGGTTTGGGGGGTAAAATAAAACAGTAAAACATCGGGCATCCGTAATGCCCCAGAACAAGCAGCCAAAGCAGCCCAAACCATTCCATTACTGTCTCTCCGAAACCATTGCAATGACTGGACTGCATGGACGAGGACGATGGTCTGCAATAGTGAGCTGCTTCTCATTCCGAGTCGTGTGTCGTCCTCTGCTTCCAGAGCTGCCAGTCTTGCGTGTCCTGGGTTGGCTGTTCACGGCTGCCACTGGCTGCGTGGACACAGAAGGCTGGAAGAACCGAGCTGCATCACAATTGCCCACCTTGCATTAGCCTGGGTTTGCTTAACAGTAATTGCCCCACCAGGATCCACAGGGGTACCCCGCGAAGTACCGGTACCTCTGACCCCTCGAAAACCCAGACCACCCTGGAGATTGCGATTTTGTGCTGAATTGCCTGCCCAGCCAGGCCTTTCGCGAGCAATCGACCCGCTTGGGTCATCCCCAAAGGTTTCGAGACGCGGGGCCGGTACCTTTTTTGCTCAGGCGTGCCCACTGGTTTGTGGCCGTGGTGGTCCCTTCCGTTGCTCGCTCCCCCAACAGGACCAGAGAAGCAGCAGCTGTACCAGCCGTCTCTGCAATTCTGACCTGCCCTCGCCGTGTCTGGCAAAGAATTGGATCGATCCTTTTTCCTTTTTTTTCTCCCCTCCCATCCAAAGGCAAGGAAGCATCCCGTCTCTCTCTTCATCTTTCAACTCCCTCCCGCTCTTCTTCCCACCCCCTCCGATCAACCTTTCCTTCTCTTCATTCCTCCCCTTCCCTCCATTCACCACCACACATCCACACTCGACTTTGACCTCCGTCATCGAGTTTCTTGTCGTCCAACACAACAACAGTCTCTCACCACTCTCAATTGACTGTTTGCGTGTTCCTCACTTGAGGTAAGAAACAAACCAGCTTGGGTAGAGTGAACGGCTCACTGGTTCTGAGAGCTTTCCCATCTTTCCCAACTTTGGGTGTGCTGTCACAATTGCAACTTGCACCGCAGACCAGTGATCTCACTTTCAGACGGAGTGCTAACAGCAGAAACAGAAGCAGGCAACCGAACAAAGGAAATCTTTCCACATACCTGAACCCTTCATAATCCACTACAATGTCTGCAAAGAGCATCCTCGAGGCCGACGGCAAGGCCATCCTCAACTACCACCTCACCCGTGCCCCCGTCATCAAGCCCAGCACGCTACCAAACCCGACCAAGCACAACCCTCCTCCCAGACTTGCTTCCCTCCACTTCGCTGAGGATGCCAATGTGGACGGTGTTCTCAGCCAGGCTGAGGTCACCTACCCTTGGCTCCTCCAGGAGGGTGCCCGCTTCGTCGCCAAGCCCGATCAGTTGATCAAGCGCCGTGGCAAGAGCGGTCTCCTTGCTCTCAACAAGACCTGGGCTGAGGCCAAGGCCTGGATTGCTGAGCGCGCCGGTAAGCCTCAGAAGGTCGAGCACACAGAGGGCGTCCTTCGCCAGTTCCTCGTCGAGCCGTTCGTGCCCCACCCCCAGGAAACCGAGTATTATATCAACGTAAGTCGTCCCATGGCTGAATCGGTCCAGATCCTCCACAAATGAACTGCGCGCTAATGTGAAATAGATCAACTCCGTTCGTGATGTAAGTGTTGTCGCTTTTTCCAGTCGTCTTGGCAATCCGTCGAATTATCAGAAAGGCCCCACATGCAAGTGCATCCGAATGAGGGTGTCGCCAAGCCCAAGAGGTCCGATATCCATATCCCGATTCAAGTCGAATAAAGTCGTGAGGCAGCGGGCCTCGGTTTTCATATACTTGGGGAAAACAGGAAAAGAGGATTTAGGGGGGAGGTTGAGAAAATTGGGGATGAGAAGAACATTTTGAGTCGTGTGCATGACTTGTGTTGCCCCTGCCAGTCTACGGACGAACGGAGGCTAAACCCAATTCATGTGGAGCGGGACACACCCACCGCCCCCTTTACGATCCTCACCACCACAAATCCCTTCAAAACCCTTACCCAAAACCCCCATCACGACACACGGTTCCCCAAAAAGATGCCGGATATTCGAAATAAGGTTTCGGAAGCTAACTGCACATCATGTAGGGTGACTGGATTCTCTTCTACCACGAGGGTGGTGTTGATGTCGGTGACGTCGATGCGAAGGCCGAGAAGATCCTAATCCCCGTCGACCTTTCACAATATCCTTCCAACGAGGAGCTTGCGAGCACACTGCTCAAGCATGTTCCCAAGGGCATTCACAATGTCCTTGTTGACTTCAGTAAGTTTCACCCGTCAATTTAAGCTTAACCGGCCTGTCGGGGTGGTACCCTGTCAAGCGTCGAGCCCACACTTTTCATTCCCGATTGCCATCCGGGGTCGGCGGATGCATGACTCGAGCATCAGCACTAACAGCCCTTTTACAGTTGCCCGTCTCTATGCCGTCTATGTGGACTGCCAGTTCACCTACCTCGAGATCAACCCCTTGGTTGTCATTCCCAACGAGGATGCCACCTCTGCTCAGGTTCACTTCCTCGATCTTGCTGCTAAGCTCGACCAAACGGCCGACTTCGAGTGTGGCAACAAGTGGGCTATTGCCCGTTCTCCCGCCGCCTTGGGCATTGTTGCTCAGAGCTCTAACGGCGGTGTCAACATCGATGCCGGCCCCCCCATTGAGTTCCCCGCTCCCTTCGGCCGTGAGCTCTCCAAGGAGGAGGCTTACATTGCTGAGCTTGATGCCAAGACTGGTGCCTCTCTCAAGCTCACTGTCCTGAACCCCAATGGCCGTATCTGGACTCTCGTCGCCGGTGGTGGTGCCTCCGTGGTCTACGCCGATGCCATCGCCTCGGCTGGTTTTGCTGATGAGCTTGCCAACTACGGTGAGTACTCTGGTGCTCCCACCGAGTCTCAGACCTACCACTACGCCCGCACTGTTCTGGACCTCATGCTCCGTGCTCCCGTGTCTGAGAAGGGCAAGGTCCTCTTCATCGGCGGTGGTATTGCCAACTTCACCAACGTTGCTAGCACATTCAAGGGTGTCATCAAGGCTCTTAGGGAGTACGGCAAGGCCCTCATCGAGCACAACACTCAGATCTGGGTCCGTCGTGCCGGTCCCAACTACCAGGAGGGTCTCAAGAACCTCAAGGCTGCGACACAAGAGCTCGGTCTTAACGCCAAGATCTTTGGCCCCGAGATGCACGTCAGTGGTATCGTGCCTCTGGCATTGGTCCCTGGCAAGTGGGAGGAGAGCGGTGCGGTGGAGTTCCAAGCCTAAAAGGCTGATGGGTGTGGCGCACATGGTATTACAAATATTTCATTTCTGGTCAGGGAACGGGGAGCGGGTTTGGTTCATTTTATCCTGGTGCATTTAATGCGGACATGACAGAAGATCCCAATAGAGCGAGAACTCGCATGGAAAGTTATACACAAAAGCTTATACCAGACGAAAGGTCGGCATATGAGAAGATGATATATATCATTGACCTCAGTTGATCACCCATGAAGCGTTGGCTGTAAGTTGATGGTGTGTATCTTGTTGAGGCTCGTCTAGCTAAATACGGAACGTATCTAATTGAGTCCACAATCCAACTTTCTCAGCATGTCTTATGGTGTTTGTCATGTGCTCCGACTACCTCCCATCTAGCTGCCCCTCGAGTCATGGAACGGCGATGAATGGCAGAAATAAGAAAGACATACAACACTGGGGAATTCGCCGATTGTCATTAATGTTACTGGAACTCTGGAGGTCACTGGGTTATCTGCTGACAGGATCCAAAGCCTTTGCCTGGTGATTATGGTTGTATGCATCGCTGAGTTGACTCGCATGGAAAGGGGATACGGGTTCTCAGCTCAACGCTTGATGAGTACTCCTTGGMTTTGTGGGTATATATACCTTATCAAACCTGAGTTGGGAAACAATCTTGCGAGATTCTTGACCTGCTGATTCGTACTTGGGTACTCTTTTTGTTTCTATTCTTGTCCTTGGTGTTGTGGTTATTATTACTCTTCATGGACACTACATCTATACTGTTCATTATGGTTTTTGGTTCAGGGTTCTGGTTCACTACTCAACAGGCAGAGAGGACCGCAAGACTATGACGATGGACATTTTTTTAAAAAAATTTTTTGGCTTTGATTTATTCTGTCCTGTCTTGTTTCTGGGTGCTCGTACACACGGGGTAGTGTGCTGTAGCAGATGAAGGTATCTAGGGTAGGTAGGATATTGAACATTTCCCAATCCTCTCGTTTCAGATGTCCGTGTTTAGAAGCCCCTACGTAGTAGTAGGCTTGTTCGTCGAAAGTCTCATTGAATCAAGCCAAGTGGTGTCTTTGTGTGTTATGGTATCTCGCGCGGATGTTTGTGGTCAAGGATTCATATTCACCGAGCGTCAAGTTGTGACTCTCACGGGCGCTTTGAGGATATGTCACCCACACGAACAAAAACTGAGCAGAGGTGCGGTGCATCAAGAAATGTTGAAATATTGGTTTATTTCGTGAATGTCGTGTTAGGCATGGATGTCATTCTGGAAAGGTAACAATGTACCCGAAACGCTATGCTAAATCCAAATCGCCATGGTAATCCCCACAAAAGCCAGAAGAGGTCATCATGCTATACCATGACCCTCACCCTCACCCTTTACCCGCGACTCCCACTCCCCTCTTCCCTCCCACCACCTTGCTCCGGACCCTTCGCCCTCTTCATCCTCTCCTCCGCAGCCTTCGCCAAGATCTCCCTCCTAGTCAACCCAGCCGACTGAGCGTCCGAAGACGACGGCACCGCATCACTAGCACCCAACACATACGTCCCGCCTGTCCAGCCTCCATGATCCATCACCATACCTTCCTCCTCCTCATCCGGCTCGTTCACAGGCCCAGGCCCATACTCATACTCCTCCCCACCCACCACCCTCCCATTTTTGGTATAATCCGCCCTCTCCACCTCCCTCTCAATCTGCTTGCACAAATCCCAAAACAGCCTATCATGCTCCCCATGCACATTGTGCGCCAACTCATGACACAGCGTCTTGCGAATCGTCTTGTAATCTCTATACCCATCGTACGCATCCGTTCGTAGTCTTAGTTCGATCACTTCGCCCTTGTTGCGGTTCAGTCCCAAGATACGGGTGACTCCCTCGTGATTAGAGGCAGTATACTGCCCCGGGTCCATTTCTGTTAACAGGCCGACGGTGAACTGGTGCGAGCGCATGGCGGCGCGGATGCCGGGGTCCGAGGCGAGCCGGTTGAGGAAGGAGAGGCTGCGGGAGGGGTTGGGGAGGTGCGGGAGGGGGCGGATGGTTTGGAAGGTGAAGCGGGTGTCTGAATCTGTTGAGCCGTTGATGGTGTGGATGCCGCCGGTTCGGTTAGAGGCTGATGATGGTCGGCCTTTGTAGGCCATGCGCCGCTGGGCTTGGAGGGCTGCTTCGCGCTTGGCGATGGAGGCGGAGGCGGCGTGGAGGGATTCCAGGGCTGATTTTTTGGGGGCCATAAAGCGGAGGGAGTTGCCGACGTAGAGTTGCATGGGGAGGTTGTCGTCGTCTGGGGTCTTGAGGAGCGATTTGGTCTTTGTTGTTGTTGATGACTGGCGCTTTTCGACGATGGCTTTGGATTTTAGAAAGTCGTAGTCAGGCCATTGGTGGCCGAGCGCCATGAGGATGTCCTCAAAGGTGGTGTCTTGCCTAAATAGCCAGCTTTGGGAGTGCTTCTCGGGGGCGAACTTGATGGTTATTTCGAAGTGATCGCCATCGTTGATGTAGCTGCTGGCCTCTGCTGATGAGAGGGGCAGCGGTGCGCCTTTTGGCTGGCCCTGATGGTTCGAATCGTTCATCATGATGATATTAAGGATTACTCAATAAAAGTTGCGTAGTGCTAAGTATTGCCGCTCACGGTCTTGGTGGTTGGAGAGTTGAAGCAGAACTGATTATATGAGATCTTGGTTGAAGGTCGTGACTGCAATGAGCGTCGTTTAGTTTTAACAGCTGTGTACCGAAAAAAAAAAAAAAAAAAAAAAAAAAAAAAAAGCTTGGGTGGAGCCTTTTAGCCAACCCCCTCTCATAAAAGAGGGGGAAGAAATTGTGGGATAAACTTTTAATTTGGGACAAGCCTCAGCTGGTACTATGTAAAATCGGCTATTAACGCTATACAAAACTACTTATTTACATTGCGCTTTCAGACTGCGTTTTGCAATATAACCCTATACAAACTCGCTATCCCTAATCATTTGAAGCTACAAAAGAGTAAGCAATTTATATATCTATAGATTAATATAGAGGTTAACGTACGTACGCGCAATAAATTTCAATAAATATTTCGATAAGATAGAGGAGGTGCTTGCTGGGTATAAAAGCGCCCGTATATATTTCAATATTCGTAAACATATAAAAGGCCTCAGAATTAGACTATTGTGTAAGCTGCTGACTATTAAAAAGATTGCTACTATTATTAAGAAATTGCGTACGTCTATATCTCACTATATTAAATCGTTAGTCGAGTCTAGCAAACTAACTATTTCGTTGTACCTAAAGGGGAGGCCCTATATATTAACCGCCGCTAAGGAGGATATTATCATATTGTACGTAATATTTTACTTTTAAGAAAAATTTCCTACTTTATATTAAATAGTAATTATGGCCGCGAATCAATTACGTTTGTTGCGGAGAGCTTTAGAAACTTATAACGTAGTATAGTTAGTTAACTTCTTTAAAGATTACTCTAAATTAAAGATTATAATTTATTGCGCGGTCGATATTAAGCGGAGGTTTTAGAAATTGAATGAAGATTCCGTTAATAAGTAGTTTGATGATTACGAGGCTATAATTAAGAAGTATAGGGTTAACAGTGTCACGACGTAGCCAAACGGTGATGATGATACTATTTGACTAACTTGGACTGAAGACAAGCAGTTGAAGAGGGGAAGAAATCCCAAAAGGGAAGGCTCGATGCCAGAGCTGGGTTTTATACCCAGGCCGCAGGAGGCAGCCAGAGCCAAGCCTAGAACCTGCACCATGAACCATACCCGTGAATGGGACCTATGACGGCATATGTGACAGCTCAGCTGGTGCCAGCCGTCACAAACAGTGGCGATATTTAGAATTGTAATAAAATAAGAGTAAGACTCAGTTACATAGTAGGCGGGCGCGTAAGGGTAATTATATTAAGAGAGTTAGTAAGGTAAAAAGTAAGTTAGTATATTGTTCTACTAGTAAGTTTATATAGGGGTAAATACTTACTATTTTTTTTTTTAATTAGAAATTAATAACATTGCTAATCGAAAATCGGCTACCTTTATAGTAAGTATAAGTTCGTTTAGTAAGACTACCCCTATTTATATAATTTTTAAGACGAATTCTATAGAGGATTTTATTGCTAACGATTTCGATAATTCTATCTAATTTACTAAATTACTAATTAGCTTTTTGAATACTAACTTTACGTTTAATTAGTTAAAGTATTTCAATTAGTACTCCTTTTATTCGTCCTTTACTTTTACGAAATTAAGGGAGGAAGATAGTTATAAGCTAGGAGGTAATGAAGAGGGATATGACAGGGTGGGATGCACATGCCTACACGGCCAAACCTATAAAAGATAGGACGATGTTCGCTTGCCAACGAACATCGAAGTGCATACTATATAGGCAGTCACAACCCTGTGACAATAAACTAATTTACTATTTATTGATTATCAATAGGTTTAGCGGTTACTATAGTATAAAAGTTAAGTAATATACTAATACTTTCGATATTATTCTAATAACTTTACCTTCTTATTTAACGTATATAATACAACTTCTTAACGTTAGCGTGTTTTCGTCCTTTAAATTTTATTATTAGAAGGTATTGAGATAATTCGTTTAATAGGGCGAGTTTAGCTTTACCCGCACTACTTTCGTTTACGAATTTAAGATAGTTATTATCCTCTATTGTTGCTGCCTCGCTTCTATTACCGCCGTCTTATCTATTTGTTAATTATATTATCCCCGACCTTTTAGTATATTTTCGATAGTAATATAACCGTATATAATATCAATAATAGGTTTTTTAATACTAGGATATAGTTAGTCAACCAGACGAGAATCTTACTTTAAATCCGAATAAAGCAGCCTAAGAAATCTAACTCTACCTTGCCCTTATTATTCCCTAAAGAGAACCGTTTTAGAGAAGCTATAAAAATTATTACCTATATTAAAGAGAAATATTCCTATACCTTTAATTTACTTACGCGAGCCTATTATCTAGTTATAGAGGTTATAATTTATGAGGCGCTATTAACTTACAATAAAATATAAAAATATAACTATTAGGATAAGGAAAAGGCCGCTAATTTAGACTATAAAATAAGGAGACGGGTATATAAAGTACTAAGGGAAGGGGAGTCTTTAAGTCTCTCTAATGAAAAATTTAACAAGAGAATTATAAAGATGTAGGTAAGAGAGTGGCAAATAGAATTAAAAAAGTAAGCGATAACCATTAAATTAAAGAATAAAAAGACCTAAAAGCAATTATACGAATAATAAATTAATAATTCTAATGGTAAGGAGAAGGTATATTAAAAGGTTTACATTAATAATTAGAAGAAAGAGTAATTAAAAGACGGCTATATACCAGTTTATAAGGAGGATATATTTAATATACTAGAAAAGGAAGATAAGAAAGCAGGAATATTTATATATAATATATAAAATATATTAATATTAAAAGTCTTTAAGAGAGTATAGGGTGAGCCCTCTTATTTCTTCTTTAATAACTCCTCTATTGATATTAATTTTAATAATAATCCTTCTACTATTTAACCCCTTCAACTGCTAAAAATGCTATCCTCCCCTTCTTACCCTCGCTCTGCTATCGAAACGAGCTTTTAAATCGCTGCTCGTATTAATACGCAAATTAATAATTCTATAGAGGCTAATCCCATCTCTAAATTTACTACCAACGTCGTTATTCGTCTTAATATATAGATAGTCAATACTATATTCAAAAACGAGAGTATTTTTATTAATAACGATGAAGAGGACGAAGCTATCCTTAAAGTAGTATATGATACGGAGGACGATAAAGAGAAGAAAGAAGATGAGGAGAAGGAGGATTTATTATTATTTGTACTAATTAACCGCTGCCTCTTTAACTTGCCCGCTATACTAAACGTACGAGTTAGGCTATTAATATTAATTCCTGCCCCTTTTATCTTATTAAAACTACAGTCTCTATAATCAATATTATATTAGGAGATTATAAAATACGTTAAGGGTACCATAAGACCTCGTATGCAAGTATAGAAGCAAGCTATATATATAAAGAATACACTAATAAGGAAGGAGGCAGTCGTAAAGGAGGTAGTATTAGTACTTGTACTAGTACTTATATTAGCAGAAGAGGTACTAATACCTGCACTAGCGCTAAAAAATAATAGATAAACACTGCAATTAATTTATATATATAATCTTATTCCCTATGCTATACTAAATACAGCGCCTTATTGGCATGAGGTCCTTCTCTAGGTTCTCGGAGGGAAAACTGTGCGGCGATAAGCGCCGACTACAATTCATTTATTTATTTACTTATTACTTAATTGGATAATATTATGAGCTTTTGATAACTCTGTATTGATAAATCACTATGTGTAATGTAGTAGTTTACTATGTGGATGGGACACTTTACTAGTAGATTACTATGTAGCTTGTCCTAGATTAAAAGTTTATCCTACAATTTTTTTTCCTCCTCTTTTATAAGAGGGGGTTGGCTAAAAGGCTCCACCCAAGCCATCGTTTACCCCCAAGTATGAGTCGAAAGGGATGATGGTTTGTTCTATTTACAACTACGTGAGAGGTTTGGTGATTGTTGTCAAGTGCAGGTTGATGGCATCAATCAATGACTTTCAGGTGGTACCTGCTGACGTTGCTTCGTAATCAATCAAGTACCGGTTGGTGATGCGCACGGCACTGGTTCGTGAAAAGGAATGTTCCACGCAGCTTCCAGAACATGAGGTTATCCAGACGAGAGGCGCTGAATGGTTGCTTTGTCATCATTTATGGCGCTTGATTGCCCTATAATCTGCCAGCATTCACAGCATGCACTCACGCTCATCAATGACGGTATGAAGTGGATCATAACAACCAGTTTATCTCTGTCGTCTTCAACGTCTTTGGTCATACCTTTGACTCCAACTGGTCGCGAAAATTTCAGATTCCTTGACATGAGAATCTTCACCTGATACTGGAAGCAATGAGGGGCAAATTCCAGGTCACAATGCGATAGGAAGATGTCGAGTCGGCTACTACCGAAAGATTCACAGATCGTCATCGCCACTCAGGTACGGTCCGTGCAAATTGGCAGCAGTGGTTCCGTGTGCCTGCATGTCAAAGCTGCCGCTCGTGTACATCTCCCGTCAGAGTTCGGGTGTCGTTTCCTAACATCTGTGACAGCTTTGAGTGAAACAAAAATGGGTGGCATGAGAAACACCAGAAGCTCCCACAGCTTCCTCACAGCTTTTTTGACAGGTCGTGGCCAAGATCTTGACAGCATCTAATCTCACACAGAGGCACGGGAGTGTCCCTCTTGTCATCCCAGCCGTCGGAATGGCGTCGTGCAAGGATACGAGGTTTAATATAACATTATGGGGACCCTGAAAATCACAAATAATCTCTCGCAAAGGTGGAATGCCGGAGATCGTCAGTAAATAAACAACCTTATTCCTGCCATGAATCACGATAGCATCAGGAACCACACTTGGCTGTTTGAGATAGATGGGATTGCCCCTCCCTCACCTCCTATGCATTCCATCTAGACTGTGGAAAAAGAGAGGACGACCCAAAGCATTGGATCCGCAGATAATGGGAGGAGGTTGCAACGGAGGAATGACTTAATCTTTCTCAGATTAGCGCGAGACCATTTAAAAACGCCAAGAACGAAGGGGGCCCGTGGTGTTTTCAATGAGATGGTGATAAACGGCCGAATGAAATGCGAGGAAGGCAGCTCGGAGCTCTCGAGGCCAGACTGCAATTGGTGGTCAAGGGGGTTATGAGCACGTTTGAACGACGGGGTACTAGCTACTTCAGGTACCACAGTCCCGCGCGGCAGGGGGGAGGTATCTAATACCTTGGCACTTGGCTAACCTCGCTAGCTCGCTTGTGGAGCGGTGCCTGGGGGGCCGCCATGGGCTTCCCAACCGCGCCGAAATCACCATGACACTTTTCCGTTGAGTGTTTGGCTTGGTATGGGCCGCTAGCCCCTGGTATCTTGGCCTGTTCCAACTTGCGCCTTGGAATCTCCCTTTTCTTCCTTGGTTGCTGCCTTGACTTCTCTTCCTCTCCTTCCTCTCGATTTTGCTCCCGTCTTTCCCGTACAACGCATCGACTTTGACGTCTTGTTGGAGTCGCATTCTGCACCTTCTTTTATTCCCGACACTCGTTCGTCCGATTTCCCTGATCTGAGGAAGGTTCCTGACTCCGGTCTCCTTGCCTCCGTTTTTTATTCGCCCTTTCTTCTTGTCGCTCCTTAAGACAGCTTTGTTGTGATATCTGCCGACCGCCGTTTTCTGTGCCCGTGCCAGCATCCCGAGTCTCGCCCTCCGAACTATTTGAGAAGATCACCAGAGCAACAAGTTTTTGTCAACAAACAACAGAATCCGGTCATCCCGACTTGCAAATCCAGTAGCTGCGGAATTTTCAGACCCATCATACTATTACCATGCTTGTAAGTTTGCGCCTGTGATAGTGACTTCACCATGTTATACGCAGTCTACTGCAGTAGCATGTACCGACATCGCAAGCATGCAAATGCGGGAAAGAGTTGCAATGACTAACGCTACATGTGGCTGTAGATCCAATCTACTCTTGTCGCGCTCAGCGCGACCCTCGCTGCCGCCGTCAAGCCCTTGACGGTCAAGAACCAGTTCTTCGTCGACCCCAGCGACAACATCTTCCAGATCGTCGGTGTCGCCTACCAGCCCGGTGGCTCTGCTGGCTACAATGCCGCCCTCGGAAAGGATCCCCTCAGCGATGGCGATATCTGCCGCCGTGACGCTGCCATTCTCCAGATTCTCGGCGTGAACACCATTCGTGTTTATAACTTGAACCCTGATGTCAACCACGACGAGTGCGCCAGCATTTTCAACGCTGCCGGTATCTACATGATCCTCGACGTCAACTCTCCCCAGATTGCCGGCTCCCTGCAGAACTACAACCCCTGGGAGTCGTACTATGACACCTACGTCAACCGCACTTTCGCAGTTGTCGAGGCCTTCAAGAACTACGACAACACCCTTGCCTTCTTCTCCGGAAATGAGGTCATCAACGACGCTTCTTCCGCCGGCCAGGTCCCCCCTTACATGAGGGCCGTCACCCGCGATCTCAAGAACTACGTCGCCAAGCACTGCGACCGCAAGATCCCCGTCGGCTACTCTGCCGCCGATGTCCGTGAGGTTCTCTTCGACAGCTTCGAGTACTTCACCTGCGCTGAGGACGGCAAGTCCGACGACCCTAGCCGCGCCGACATCTTCGCCCTCAACAGCTACTCCTGGTGCGGTAACAGCGACATGCAGAAGTCCGGCTACGTCGACCTCATCGAGGGCTTCAGCAACACCTCCGTCCCCGTCTTCTACTCCGAGTATGGCTGCAACGAGGTGAAGCCCCGTGTGTTCACCGAGGTTGGTGCCATCTACGGCAAGGAGTTCAGCGCCGTTTTCTCTGGTGGTATCGTCTACGAGTACACCGAGGAGGAGAACAGCTACGGTCTCGTCAGCGTCAACACCAAGGACCAGTCCGTCACCCTCCTCAAGGACTTCTACACCCTCAAGGATCAGTTCGCCAAGCTCGACTGGAAAAAGGTTCAGGGCGTCAAGTCCGCCAAGGACGGCTCCGGCCCCAAGCCCCCCAAGTGCGACAAGAAGTTGATCAGCTCCAAGGACTTCGACGGCAACTTCACCCTCCCCGCCATGCCTCCCAACGTTCCCAAGATCCTCGCCAATGGCGTCAGCCCCAAGCCCAGCGGCAAGCTCATTGACGTTACGGACTTCAAGTCCAAGTACATTGTCAAGAACGCCGATGGTAGTGTCATCTCCGACTTGGCCGTCAAGCCCCTCAGCAGCGACGAGAGCAACTGTACGTATTTCTTCTCCTTCTTTCGGTGTCAATGAAAATCTCAACTAACAAAATCACAACAGCCCCCGGCACCAACGATGCCAAGATCCAGGCCTCTGGCAGCGTCTCCTCCTCCGGCCACTCCACCAGCTCGGGCTCCGACTCTAACTCCGGCTCTAACTCCGACTCCAACACCAAGCACAGCGGCGCCGCCGGCAGCGCCGTTGCCA
>RANY01000353.1:0-32948 GCA_009805235.1 Neurospora pannonica FGSC 7221
GGAACGCTTGACGGATATCTACCTTCGTGAAGACCTTGGCTTGACTGATGCGAGCTAAGGTCTCGTCGATAAGAGGTAGAGGGTAGCGGTCCTTCTTTGACAGTGCGTTGAGCTTGCGGTAGTCAACACAGAATTGTAATCCTCCATTGGCTTTTGGTACGAACAGAACTGGCGCTGCCCAAGGGGCCGAGCTTGCTTCGATGAAGCCTTTCTGAAGGTTTTTGGTAATATACTGTCGACACTCTTCCAGCTCCTCCAGAGTTATCTTGTACAGGGAGTTATAACCTAAGTCTTGAGGGCTTTTGCCTTCTTCCAGTTCGATTTTGTGATTGATCTTTTCTTTGAGCTCTGGAAGCGTGTCAGAGTCTTTCTTGCTGAAAACGTTAATGCGGTTCCAGTGTTTCTTGGGTAGTTTATCTATCACCAATTGTCGGTGCTCCTCTTCGTCCTCTGGCAATACGTCTGCTTGCATTGCTTCAATGATGCCGTTGATTTCGTAGAGACTGGTTTCTTCAATGGTTTCTCCTCGCTTGGCATAGAAATCCATAGCCACTGCTCCCACCAAGGCATAGTCCCGAGGACGTTGTTTAATCCAACTGAATGCTCGCTCCATGCGGTATAGACCCTGGGCATCACGGTATAGGTAGAGATCTTTGCTTTGTCTGTACGAATCTCGTACGAGTTCCATCTCTATGAGTTCCGCTGTCGAGGTGTGCTCATACTTGATTCCATCAAAGAGCTCCCATTCCATCTGGTTGATATCTGCCAGAGCCCTGGGATCTTCACGGTCGCGATGCTTGGCCGTGTAGATGCCTTTTGGCTTCCAGCTAGCATTGGGGACACCTTTGGAGGTCTCGGTGCACCTTCTTTCCACCAGGTCTTTGTCCGAGATGGAAGGTAGTTCCTTTTTTGACTTCTTTTGCTCCTCGAGCCTTTTGATCGTTTCTTGTACTGCCTTTTCCTTTGCTGCTGCTTCCTCATTCTTCTTCCTTGCATCCTCCGTTTTAACTTGCAGCTCTATGATAGCGGCATCCAATTCCCTAGCTTCCGCCTCTGCTTCCTGCTCCTCTTGTAGCGAACGGACCCGAGACAAGGCGCCATCGGCTCGTCATTTGTCTTCCATAGCCATAAGACGTTCCCTACGCCTCACGTCTTCCTGGAAAGAGGGGTCTTGAAGTAGTTTAGGTCGTTTACTGACCTCGATGTTCTTGTCCAGTGGTGCTTTCAATAAACCCTCTGGAAAGATCAGCTGATTATTACTGCAGTTGGGTAAGACCTTGTTCTCTCCCAGCCACATTTTTTCCAAGATCATGTCCTTTGTCATCGTCGGCAGGACCACCATCCATTGATTGAGGAACTTATAACCTTGTACCTGAAGGGCAGCCCGCATGGCCTGGGAGATGACATCGGGTTCAATGTTTTTGTAAGAGCGAACATATCCTGGCAGGAAGTCAGTCTTACTGTTGAGTTTCAAGTGCTTGGTTAGTTTGTCAGCGAATCTCTGACTTATAAGAATGTAAGCATCTGCTTCCGTGTTGATAAGTGCGTCGAAAGTGGTGATAGACAATCCATTATGAGCTACGCTACATTTAACGGTAAAGGTAGGGCCCTTTCCCAAATAGTCTTGAAGGTCAAACTTGTCTGTATTATCCTTTTTTCCTGTCAACATACATATCGACACCTCGCCCAGACAGGAGATTAGTTTCTCTGGGCGTTTTAGTTTTCCGAATCCGTGTCCTTCTCAACGACAGTCTCAGTCTCGTGGCTGCTGTCATCGTCGTCGCTAAGCTCGATCTCTTCATCGGGGAGCTCAGCGCGCATAGCATAGATCTTGGCATTGTGATGGCATGGCTAGCCAGCACCTGTTGGCATCTGGGATCTGGGCTTCGATCTCATCTGTCATTGCTTCCTTGCATATAAGAACCCTTCTCTCCTTCCATCCGATGTATCTAGCTTCCTCTTTCTTCCTCATCTTTAATATCTTATTACATTCGTCTGAACCTTTTGGCGCCTCAGCCCATAATTCTACGTGCCGTGATAGGCATCATGCGCTTTGAAGAGCTTCTCACGACGAGGACAGGCAGGGGCCATGTGACCAGGCTCGTAACAAATGAAGCACTTTCCCTCCTGTTGTAGCTTGTGGGTCTCCTCCTCAGAGGGTTTCTTGTAAAGAAACGAGGATCCTGGCAAGCGGTTGCGGGGAAGACCAAAAGCGGCGTCCTTGGATGGCTTTTTGAAACTACTGAGGGCCTTGCCAGCGGGTGTCTTCTTGTCCTTGTTGTCGGGTTGACCCATATGAAAGCTTTCATCAAGACCTTGAAGAAGTTTGACATAGGCGTCATAAGTGTAGTTAGTGCGGTAGCTGGCTTCAGCGCAGTTACAAAGTTGGGTAGTAATCTTGCGGCGGAGTTCAGACTTCCACTGGGAGTTGGGGATACCACAATGTTATGACAGGCTAGGGTGCATATACCCAGTGAGCCAAACTACCAAAAGATAGGCCGTTGTTCTGCTTGCAAGGCAGAACACGGAATGCACACTATATAAGCAATGTCAACCTGTGACAAATGTCCAGCCACGCGAGTGAAAGCCACCTTGAAGTCACGGAAACGATCAGAGTGACGCATCACTAAGTTCTCATACTCCTCGCGGGCCTTCTCGTCAGCATTGAAGTCGTGGTAACTCAACCACAGGTGGTTTATGAGATCCTCGACGGTGTCAATGCGTGACTTGCCAGCATCAGGGCAGATGAAGGGGTATAAATTTCTTGACGCTTGTCTAGAGAGCCTGGAGACAACTTCTCCGAAGGCAGCTTCGTCATCAGCGAAATGATCAGCATTAGTGCGTAGGCGGTTAGTCATCTGAAAGTACCACATATCAAATTCGAGTTTGTCGTCATCGCTGCCAGAAAAGGTAAGGACATCCACCTTAGCTATCTTGTTGCGACGACGACCGCCTTCAAAAGAGACGGCGCTGAAGGGAGTGCTGCTCTTGTCGTGACGGCTGCGATCGTCGTTTTGAGGAATGCGACGCGGGTCACGAGGGGGGTCACGATCGTCGTCATCATCAGTCAGGTCTTTATCGTCGTCATCGTCATCTGGGTCGCCACCACCAGCACCGAAGTGATAAGAGGCAGGCTTCGAATGGGGTCGGCGATAGTCCTCACTGGGAGTCTTTGAAGGACGGCGGTCGAGAGCTTTGCCATTCTTATGGTGAGTAACGTTAGTCAAAGGGATAATGCTAGGGGAGCGTTCGATAGACTCGTGAAATGTGACTTTCTCCTTCTGCTTAGACTTAGCAGTTTTGGAAAGCTTAGCAAGCTCAGTAGCATCCAGCTCCTTTTCTCCCATATTAGCGACATCCAACAGGCGTCTAAGACTATCAATTTGGCTTGCAAGTGTGAGACCTTAAGAACGTGTTGTTCCTGAATAACCTTAAGGTCTTCAACATGGTCCTTCTTAACACCTTCCAACTGGTTGCGGGTACAAGCTTCTATAGCCAACATCGCTTTCTTAGTTGCTTTGGTGATCATGTCGATAGCTTTGTCAGCCTTTTGGCTTTGCTTGGTGTATTCACGACGGTAGTTGTCATTTTTGGCTTGAAGATCTTGCACCTTCTTGCTCAAGTCATCTTTGTCCGCGTCAGCTGCCGCTAACTTCTGCTCCAGATCGATCAACTGGTTGGTCAGGGTCAGCTCGTCATCGCCAGCGCCAGAGCAGTTGTCAACATTGGCTTGGTATTCTTTGGCCTTTTGAGCAAAGTACATAACTCATTTGTCCATCTTGACTATAGCCTCGTGGGTGTGACGGAGGGCCTGTGCAACGTCTTTGACAATGCCAACGAATGCTTCCAGAGCATAGGTTCTGGTGCTGATCTCTCCCTACATGGCATCAGGGTCTTGGTTCAACAGGATCAGAAACTCTTGGAAGGTTAAGGGTCCGTTCCAGTCTTTGATGGCCAACGACAGTTGTCCTTGTTGGGTGATAGGGTGGAAGTTGATAACGCGGTTGCCTTTGCTATCTTTGTTGTCATCGCTGATAAGGTCAGCATGGTTGGTGCCATCTGCGATGATCTCGTTTGCCTTCAACGCATAGTGACGTACCTCAACCAATGGATGAAGGTTGTCTATGTAGAGGGTAAGATTACCAGCCAAGTCCTGTCGAAGTTGCTGCTCATCGCTCATTAAGTGAGCAATAGAGAGGGATGGGGACTTAGTAGACAGGTCGACCATCTTGTTGTTCAGCTCCCGAGCACTGATAGAGATGCGGCGCACCTGGGAGTTTCGAGCGGTAATGCTGTCACGACAGGCATCCGAGATATGATCGAGACCGCTACAGCTCAGGCGAATGTAGCGATGAGTGACCTCATTGTCAGTGYGCTACTTGTGAGGAGGCACGTATCTGCGAACCATGTTGGGACTAGGATTAGCAGTGTTGTTCGCGCTAAGGTTCAAGGGTGAGCTGATCTTGGGGGTAAACTTTATGCTGCGCTTGAGACGTTCAGCGAACTCTGAAGGAGTCTCCTTTGACGTATCAAAGAGGAGTAATTCTCCCTGAGAGGGTTGCTTGTTGAGGGTATGATGCTTCTTAGAGGGAGTGGACGTGTCCACGATCGACTCTTCAAATGATTCGTCGTCCGCTCCAGTACGAAAGCAAGCGTCGTCATCATCTTCCTCGTCTACCCAGTTGGGGTCTCCCTCAATATCATCTTGCTGTTTGAAGGAGGTATCAGTGTTGTTTATGATCATTGTCATCGTGATCAGCAGTATAGGGGTGTTCAGTGTTGTGTCGTTTGTTGTCAGGGATGAGAGGACAGCCTGAAGGCGCGCCCTAGTTAGAATCAGTCATGATAGTTGACTCTCGTCGTAATCGGTAAGGTAATCGGGTTCAGTTCGCGATGTCGTCGAGGTGACAAGTTCGGGGTTCAGGAAGTCGACGAGGCGACTTGTCGGGTTCTTCGGGTTCAAGTTAGAATATTGTAATGCCTTCCCAAATGGATGTGAGTGAGCTTTAGTTAAGTATTACAATGCACCAGCTCACGTAGTTCCGTATCGCGTAGTTGGGTACAAATGAATAAATAACTAAAGCTAAAGAAGAAAAGAGGGAGAGATTGAGAGCTGGGCTCTAGAGTGCATCTTTATATAGGATGAGCCCAGATTCTGCTAGCCTCTACTGCCTTCCTGATGGGACGAGTGGAGACTGCAGTACCCATGTCAGGGTTGCAGGATCCCTATCATCACAGTAGTGAAAGTCAATTAATTGAAAAGAGAGAGAGACAATAAGGAAAAAGGAGGACAAAGTCCGACTTATATATAGGGTAACTATATGTAGATCATATCTACTAGTAGTAAGGAAGCCAAAATATAATAATAGCTTTAACACTCACTCTCGATCCAAATATAAATTACCCTATAATAAAAAATAATAATAAGTGATTGAAAAACAATAAAAGTGAAATTATTTATAAGTGTTCTCTCTTAGCCTAATACAATTAATACTCGTAAAACCTAGTAGGGAAACGGATTACCACCATAAAAATTAATACAAGGACGGTAGAGTAATAATAAATATAGTAAGATATATAAGACGAAAGGTAAAGAAGTGAAATATTTGAGTAAAAGACGAAAAATGCAGTAACTTTTAATAGAGTGGTTATAAGGCCTTATAGATAATACTAATCGATTTAGCTCATTGAACCGGCTAAAATAACCATAACTATATAGCCGTACGAGGGTTGAAAGTGGTTGTAATAGCCATAAATCGATTTTTAAAATTTCCTATATTAGGAAATTTCATGGAAATTAAAAAGTGGCAATTTAAACCATTAAGGTGCTTATATTCCTAATTAGAAGGAGTAAGAGTTATGAGTAAAAGGACTAGCTCAGATATAGAATATTTAATAGAAAATAGGTATTGGTATATTAGTAATATAATAGTTACTTAGCGGGTATAGAGAGTCTAGCGTATATATGCGGAAAAATAAGCGGTCGGATATTAAAAAAGTATTATTAAATCTTTAATAATAGTAAGGCGGAAGGTTCTAATAACTCTAAAACTTAACAATACTATTCAAAGATACCGCGGGGTAGAACTTTTATAAAAATATGGATAACCTATTCCTTAGTAACTACGTACTAGAAGTTAACGCTTCTAGCGCTCTATATTTCCCTATACTATATATATTAAATATCAATATATTTAATATAGGCGTAGTATTATAAATTGTTTACCAATAATATAGTACCCTAATTATTATAATAAATAACGGTAGCAGTTATAGGTAGGAAGGTAAGGTTTAATAATAATCATCTAACTTAAATCGCTTCTTTTATTATTTAAATCTACATTATAACTTTTGCTTCGTAGGATAATAAAATGATAATTTAGTAGTATTTTAATTACTAATTAATAGTTATACTACTATTTGCTGCGATGCTCTGACTGGCCTATAATGATAGTACCAGGATAGAGATGCTACAGTGAACTATGCACAGTAGCAGAGCGGAGCGGAAGCAGTAGAAAGTACAACAGCAGTGCTGAAGGAAGCAGCGTAGTTGCAAATACAGTAGAGGAATAATGTTGTAAAAGAGATCTTAGAGAGGACTCTGCTCTCAAGACAGAAGGCTACAGTAGACTCTGCACTGTGAGAAAAGACTGTACTGTATTGCTTGACTTGTGCTTGCTTACTTAAGGAGTGACTAACTGAAGGAGAGGAGAGGTCTCTATATACATGAATATTAAGCATTTAGAAGCTTCTGTTGAATCCTGTGATGACAAATCAGTCTGAAAGAAATGCTGACTAAACTATAAGACTCCAGAATACAGTGGTAGAACCTCTTGTATTCTAGTACATTCTGTAGGGACTGAGTCAACTGATTCCGTAGAGGGAATAGTGTTCTCAGCAATCAACCTTCTATACTACAAGGTAGTACAAGGCAGTTACAAGGCACAGTACTAGTCACACATTAACAACTACTAATATAGAATATATAACCCCCAATAGAGCATTTAATAATAGTATCTCTCTCCTAATTAATATCCGTATATCTGGTAAATATAATTAATAGATTAAAATAAATAAAGTATAGGGTTAAAGTGCCCTAAAGGTAACAAAAAATGTATTTTAGGACCGAAATATAAATTTAGGTTAGTCTAGAGAAATACCGGCTATAGAAAGATATTACGAAAATAATATGTAAATAGGTACCGAATATAGCGTATATAAAAGAACCGATTATATTAGCGTATTAATACTTATTGGTATTATTATTATTATTATTAGTCTCATACACGCTAACTAACTATGTAGTCTACCTAGTGGGTATGCGGTGCTGCTTCCGTTCTTAGTCAGTAGGAAAAACTGTACCATAGCTGGCTAAAAACCCTCCGCTTCTCTGTCGCGACGACGCCGTGTCAGCGCCATGCCTTCGTTGTTTGTCTTCCACTCAGTATGACCTCACCTCATTCCCGAGGTCCAATCCCTGATCCTGATGTGCAGTCCTCTCGGTCTCAGGCACGCTCCTACACTTCGAAATCAAGGATCAATCTGAACTTCCCAATAGCTCCTCTGCTTCCTATGCTTGTTCTATCTTCACCGCCAGCTTGTACTCCTGCAGTCGGCCAAGCTGCAAGGCCCAGCAAAGGATTCGTTCCGCTCCTGCCACTGTCTCAAGTTCGTCATGGAGTTGTTCAATGCTTATCAGCTATATTGGGTCTCCCAACTATGTGTCTTCTGTTTCTCTGCATTCCAAGACAATGTGTTCGAACGTCTCCTTGGCTAACCTGCATCAGCAATATAGCGTCGCCACTTCCAGCACTCTTCTTTCGAAGAGGAATGCCTTCAGGCCTATTTTGCCTGTCCTAGCTTGCACCAGGAGCGAGCTTATAGCCTTCGAGAAGTAGTGTAGTGATAGCTTCTTATCCATGCTGGGCCAGATATAGTACTGCAGTGTGGTTCGATCGAACTGCGCACGAGCCTTGGCGGCACTCAGTCTCTTCCGTTTTCTCATCACTTTGGCCACCTTAACATGCCACCTCGCAACCCACTCCCTTCGAGTTGCCTCTTCTAACCACTTCTCTCTCTCACCCAGTGTGGGTTCTCTTACTTCCCCCTGCAGTATCAGGATATCTTCTCTTGGGGCCTATCGCTCAGCCTATTTGGCCTTTGCCTAGCCACTGACTAGGGGCGGCCATAGTTGTCTACCTCCTCTCCTACTCCTTAGCTCAGCCGCTACCCAAGCCGACATCCTTCTAACGAAGGTCGCTGCTAGGGAGCAGGAGAGCCGTTCCTCGAACGCTCTGACCCTCTTATTGAGGTAGAGGTCAAGGGGTGGGCAAAAGGTTTCCGTCTCAACGCTGAACGTAGACGTGGCTTTGTAAGCCCCAGAGACTACTTTGAGACAGTTGGTCTGAGTCATTGCAAGGTCTTTTGCGAGACTGCATGGTTCCCCAAGGAGCTCTATGGGGGTGTGGTACGCTGACGCTCCATAAGCTACTGCTGCTCAGATTGCCTTTGTATATACCTCTCTCACATGGACGAGGCTACATCCCCACGTCTTTGCTGCGATGCGTGTGAGGGCGAAGATTTGCGTTGACATCTTTTTCTTCACCACTTGAAGATGTGCTCGGTAGGTTAGCTTTCAGTCTAGCCACACGCCTAGGAACCATGCCGACTCCATTGGGGGCAGCTGGTGTCCCCCGAAGTCGACTGTCTCGGTCCTTGGTTGCTGGGTTTTGGTAAAGTGGATAAGTTCGGACTTGCTAGCCTCGAACTCCATTCCTCTTTCCTCCGCTCATCCGTGGTAGATCCGCTATGCTTCTTTCAGTTTGTCACAGTTCTCCCTTGTTGACCTTGAAAAGGCCAAGATATTTGTATCGTCTGTGAACCCTACCGTTACCGTTCCCCTCAGCCCCTTCAGTACCTCATATAACATAGCAATGAAGATTAAGAAAAGGATTGGCGAGAGAGGAGAGCCCTACAGCACCCCTGCAGGCACCCAGAATTCCTGTGATGACTTCCCGTTGAAGAAGAGGCTTCCCCTTCGGTCAGTCAGGAAGCTTTCAACCCAGCGGAGCAGCCACTGCGGTAGCCTCTTCTCCCAGAAGATGTGAAGGAGCCACCTGTGATTGACCCAGTCGAACGCCCCTTTGAGATCCAGGAGGAGTAGCGAAGCTACTGCTCCCAGTTTCCACGCCGTGTGCACTGTATCCGTTACTACTCAGACCACGAACTCCATCGATCTTTCCTTCCTATTTCCCATTTGACCTTCCAGCAGGAGCCCATGCTCCTCTGCTGTGAGGGCGAGTCTCTCCGCAACTATTGCCTCCAGGACCTTCCCTATACAACTCGAGAGTGTTATGGGGCGCCATGCTCCTGCTATCTTTCTCTGTGCTACCGACTTCCCTGGTTTCTTCAGCACGACCACCTTCGTATGACGCCACCAGTCTGGGAACGAGCTGAGGGTAAAACTCCCAGTTGCGATCACGGCTAGCGCTTCCGCTAACCGTCTCCCACATGCTTTTAGCAGCTTGTTGGAGAGCCAATCGCTTCCCAGGGCCTTGTTGGGGCCCATGCGGCGAAGAGTCTTGACCACGTCATCCGCACCAACCTCGCAACTCATCGGCAGTTCAACCTCTCTCCTCTCTCTCCAGTCTGGTAAATGGTCTGTTGGCACCTCTACCTCCAGGAAGAATCTTTCCGCCAGGATCTCTGCTTTGCCTTCGTGATCTCGTTTCTCCTCTAAGTCTCCTTCTCAGTATAACGCCAGGATCTTGAGGGGGTCAGAAGGCAGATGGCTCTGCGTTCTACCCCACCGCTCAAGCGTCCAGAGCTTCCACGGGTCTCTCGACGCATCCTCTGTTAGAGTACGCCACCGCTTTGCTTGCGCGAACTGGATAGCGTCGGTATTAAGGATTAAAAACGCGAGTAAAGTTATTTCTAAGTCGTTATTTCCCTATAGAGGAACTCGAACTTTGGGAACGTATATTGTATTGTGTGTGCGACTTATTAAAGGGGTGAGGGTCAGCTGAGAGATTTTTTACAGTGTGGAGTCGATCTTAGCGTATCCACTTGGGTCAGGAAGCTTTGGGTATAGGGTCGGGTTATGTAAGTACTCTGGAGGGAAGTGCAGCTCAATGCAGGGATTTTCATAAAAATAAGGTTTTTGAACCGAACGCTACACGAGCGCAGTATGGCAGTATGCTTACTGCGACCCGAATACTGCAAATCTTAACTTCCCCTAACTTGTTAACGCGGAACCGAACTGACCTTTAGCGACTTCCACCATCACTGGGCGAGCACCAACATAAACGCCCATTGCGAAAAACGTGCCGGCTTGGTTCCCCATTTTCGACGCGCAGCAGATTTTTTACCATGGGCTGATGGTCCAAACTGACTTGCCGTCGTCCCTCGAATTAAGAAGCCCGCGCATTAACAAACACCAAACATTCGACTACCGTGCTAGGAAAGCAGGCGTTGCAACTCGACCCACGTCTCCCTCTCTCTGGTCCGGCTGATGCAGTAAAGCCGCATTTCGGAACAAGTGTCCAGGATTCTTCGAGCCAACTCCTCCTTTACCTCGGTCATGGTATAGTTGCTCATCGACGTGGCACTAGCTGCGACGTATACGTCGCCGATCAACACGCCTCTTACGTTCGTGTTGTCATCCGAGGGAAACCAACTCACGCCCATCTTCTCCTCAAGACACTTGGCTGTGAGGATGTCTTGGTAAAGCGTGGGAGACCGTAGTTGTAAGACTACGGGCTTGGGCGGCGACTGCGAGGTATGTGTGGTGCTGGTCGGGGACGTCGGGGTGGCAACCGCCTTGCCTTTGCCTTTGGGATCGCTGTCTTGTGACGAACCGTTACAAGCAGAAGAGTATATTACTGGGATTAAGAACAACGGTAGTAGTAGCCGAAAGGTACTGATCGATTGTAGAAGCTATTGCTTGCTGAAGAGCCAGTATCTAAAGACGCCTGGGAAGGCCGTCTTTGGAAGGCCGTCTTTATATACCGGCCTTCATGGACCCAATATACTGGACCCGTGGACCCGAACCTTCGTCTCGGGTCCAACCTGATTGGTCTGTTGGTTCTATCTGATCTAGCTTACATAAGTGATCCCTGATTGGATCGTAACATGTCTATCCGAGCCCGCTTGGTGCCGCGGGATGAGCCCTCGCCTGAGCCTTCGTTCCCCCGAGACAAGCGGAAGCTTATCTTGCGGGTAGAGGACATGGACTGTGGGGTTGTCTCAGTGACTGCGGCCTGCTTGTAGTTCTGAGTTGTGTGCAAAGGTGGTGGTTTTGAGGTGCTGGCGCTTTCCTGCAGTTGTCTCTTCTCTGTCTGCGGGTTGCGATCCTCCTCCTCCATCAATCTCCGTGTTACGATCCAATCAGGGGATCACTTAGGTAAGCTAGATCAGATAGGACTAACAGACCAATCAGGTTGGACCCGAAGGGAGGACCCGAAGCTCCGGGTCCATGGCTCGGGTCCCCGGGGACCCGAGACGAAAGTTCGGGTCCACGGGTCCGGTATATCAGGTCCATGAAGGCCGGTATATAAAGACGGCTTTCCCAGGCCTCTTTAGATACTGGCTCTTCAGCAAGCAATAGCTTCTACAATCGACCAGTACCTTTCGGCTACTACTACCGTTGTTCCTATTCCCAGCGATATACTCCTGTGCTTGTAACGGTTCGTCACACTCCGTTTCAGGTGACGGGCCCAACGCTGGTCTGGTTCGGGACACAGCTCCTCGCAAAAAGCCCTGAGCGGTTCTGTTGGGCTTCCTCGGCCATGTGGGAAGTACTTCTTCCATAGTGCTGTGGTGATGTGGCACTCCATAGCACCCTGGGAGATTGGAGATCTAACCGCCGAGTCCTCATACAGGGTTCTCGAAGCTTCTTGTTGCGCCTCCTGGGTTGCTTCCAGGAACTTGCGAGGATTCTTGAGCTCAGGCTCAACTCGGTAAAGTCCCTCCTTGACCGTGCCGTCAAGCATCTCGATGACGCGCGTGAAAGGAGGCTTTTGGTTGTTTTGATGATACATTTTGGAGGTGGTTAGGGTATTGCTACCACGGTCAGCCTGGGCATGATATCTGGCCTGACGATGTACTCCCAAAGGAGTAGATATCGGGATGTCAGGAATCAAGCAGGGACTGGAATGCTAGTGGCTTGATGGCACTTCGATGGGTAGTGGATAACGCAAGTAGAAAGCGGTTGGATTGTGGTTCGTGTTGAAAGGAGGGGGAATCTATAGAAGAGTGGGAAAACTATAGAGGTGTGCGGGAAGATCTGAACCCCACTACTTCTAGTGCCTCCCAGGCAAGTGAAGTGAATGTGGTCTCTTGTACAAACGGAAGAGGCACCAGTCACTAGCCCCGCTGTTTGACGCGCCTGCTAGAATCGGCCGGTCCGGCAGGTTGCCCGGTCGGACGATGTCAAGCCAAYGGCACAGTCCACTTCCTTCGATGAGGTGCCTGCCCATTTACGCAGAGTCTCATAATTCCAGACGAAACAGTAACCTGATATAGGTATCTAGAGGCTTCCATGATCCTTCCATTGCCCAAAAACAGGCCGAGTAGGAACCAGACAGTGAAGTGCATGGGTAACTTCATATAATCTACCTTAGGTGAAATAAGCGGCTGTTCTTATAGCATTGGAACAGGAAGAGTTTGACTCGTTCTTCGATGCTCTTAGGTTAGCAAACATACCTTTAGCTCATCCTAGGTTACTGGTATGTAGAGTATGGTGTGATTCTGGGTACTGAACATTGAGAGCAAGGCAGAGTAACCTGAAATAACTCAAACATTCACTAATAATCAGGAGGAAATCAATATAAAACATGTATGAGCGGCAGGTGAATACTCGTTGTGACCTTATGATTGTATGGCGGAATGATCACACAATACATCTCGTTTCACGCAAGCACACTCAGGGAAAAAACGAATTCACAGACACAAGTTAAAACAACTACAGGTACCTCACTCGCTCACTCACCAACCCACAAGCGCAGTCATAACGTACAATACAATCATTCCAACCCATGAGTCCCAGAGATTCAGACCTCAGTCACCTGTCCCTTAGGCCTTGCCAGCCTGAGCACTAGCAGCACCATCAATCAACGACAGCAACCCATCAACCAGCGTCCTGCAAGCGGTTCCAGGACCGCAACCCGAAGCGACACCACCAGCCGCATCACCGGCCCCGGCAGCCGGAGCAGCGGGCGCCGCCACCTCCTCCTTCTTGTCACCCGCCGCTGGCGCAGCAGGCGCCGCAGCCGCCGTTCCATCGGGCACAAAAATGGCAAACTCGCCAACCAAATCCGTCACCTTAGTAGCGACCTCATTCTCATCAGCCTCAAACTCGGTCTCTCCCACACCATCGCCAATCACGAAGCTGTTGGTCTCGGTGCAGAGCTTACCCAGCTTCGCCTGGCTGATGTCGACGGTGGAGTCGGCGTTGCGGATGTAATCGATCTTGGAGAGGGTCAGGCCCTTGGAGGCACCACCGCCCATTTCGACCTTGTAGGAGACGGGCTCGATGGCTTTGAAGCCCGGGGGAGCAGCGGCGGGGGTCTTGTTCTCTGTTACGCGGAGTTGGCGGGCGTTGGAGTTTTGGAACTCTACTTCGAAGACGCCGTTGGTCTGGCATTGCTTGTGGTCAGTTACTGACTAGTGACTCAGTGGTCTGGGGTGTTCATGTTGTGTATGACACAGATGCGTGAGTGAGGTGGGATGGACTTACGCCGGCAGGGAAAAGAGTGTCGGTTTTGACGTTACCGCCACCGAGAGTGATGACGGTGTTGAACTTGCCAGCTTGCTCGACTTCGTTCTCGTCCTTCTCTTCTTCTTCCTTGCCTCCAGTGCCGGCACCAGCGGTGGCAGTGGCTGAGGCAACAGCGGAGGCAATTGCGGATGTAACGGCTGTGGCAGAAGAGGCAGCAGCTACGGCCTCCTTCTTGGGATGGGGAAGAGCTGCAACGGACAAGACCTGGAGGGCCAGGATGAGGCTGGATTGGAACTTCATCTTGAACGATTGGGGTGTTGTTTGTTTTGTTTTGTTTTGTTTGTGGTTTATGAGTGAGTGGAAGGGGTATGTCCAGCAAGCGAACTCGAAACTTGATCAAAAGGCTAGATATTGGAGAATGAATGTCGGGGCCAGCCACCGAAAGAAAGAACAGAAGGCAAATTGAAGGAAAGAAGCCTAAGAAGATGCTGATGATGTCTGTGATGAGCAAAGTAAACAGGTCATCCCAAGCAGATGTCGATCACCGCATTTATACATCTTTCTATCTCCTCGATCGCCAAGAAGATCTCATCGCTTGGCCAACATCAAAGAGGGCCATCCCAGAACTCTGTCCATCATCTCATCAATCTCTTCACCATCATTCCCAATTCTTAGTTTTTTCCAAAACATACTGACACCCGCCAAGATAGAGTCAAGACTTTGCCAAGCAAGAAACCTCTGCACGCGATTCCTGGATTCTCGACTTTTTGTGTGGATGACCTGGTTGCTTGTGGTGGTGAAAGGGATTGTCGTTGTAGTGGTATACTAGGTAGTACTCTCTATTTCAATGTAATTGAAACGGGTATAGGGGGTGCCCTATGGTTGAAACCGAGTGCTAAGTCGTGCGTACCTAGTTATGGATCTCGATAAAAAAAGAACTTTTAACCGAGTTTGAACTTGACTGAGGAAGTAGATCCGGGGAGTTGGGCCGAATGCGTCAATGTGAGACGGGCGAAGAGAGGGTCGTTGATGTTGAAAGTGGAGCTGTCAGGGGCTGCCAAGAAAAGGGGTTTGTTTACTTGTGTCAGTGCGCATGGCTGCAGTTGAGATGCGGTTAGACTTGCACGGAATGAGGTGGCTTGACTGACACATGTGGTGATCCACTTGGCAGTTTTGGGATATTGGTTGGGCGGCTATGCCGTCTTGATCGGTGCTGGAATTGGATGAACCGTTCGAGTTCAGTCACATCGTTACACCGAGGAACATGTGCTGATGGCTCTGGGTTCGGGTTGAAGAGGCAACCATCGGGGTGATGTTCTTGATGTGCCGAATTGCCGATCAGACCTGTTCTCCGGATGCACTTGCTAACAAGAAACAAGATATTTGAAGGAACCGGATCGGATAAGATCAAGACAGAGCCTCTCCAAGATCAAAAGGACCACAAGCATGGAAGCATATCTCGGCAGCAACCGAGTGCTCAACGAACTGGTCAACGGCGGCACACCAGATGAACAGAGAGGACGCGTGTTCCCTCTACTTTCCCTGAGCTTCCAAAGGAAATGGAAACAATGCAGGGGAATATTCGCAATCTTATCGACGTCGCATTCGTTTCTCATGATGTCAACAAAAGGGGAAGGACTCACCCGCTCGTATTCCCGTCCTGTCGACATCAGAAAAGGGAAACTGATCGTGTGCTCTCTTACCAAGCCCTACCAAGCTTTATCGAAGCTTTTCATCTCCAAAGCTTGTCATAGGTAGCGTTCGCCTGTTATGGACGCTCGGTAGCATTTCCGGGGCGTTGTTTACAGGGATCGCGTTACCCAGCGCAACCATAGCGGCCCATCACAGGGACCACACCCCCCGCAACGACAGGGGCTTGTTACGCCCTTCGTTTCCAACTGTTCTTTTCGAGGTCTTGACCTTGTAAAAACACCATCTCATTGACGGATGGGAATCTTGGCGGTTGTCAGGAATCCCAATCTTGGCAGGTCGCACCATGGCCGTTGTTTGTTACAGAAGGTTGCTGTCGTACCGAATCGACGAGGGAATCGATGGACGCCACAAGCCGGGCACAGCGAGGGACATGGCGGTTAGGGCACGTGCTGTGATAGGGGGTAAGTGCCAGTGAACGAACAGTGCCCCTGGATTATAGCAGGTTGATATGGTCTCCTGGGTGTTGCTTGAAAGAAAACCCATTGTCCTCTGTTTCTCTTCTCCTTTGCTTCTCTTTCTCACTTTTCAGTCCCTCCGCCTTCCCTTCACCTTCATTCTCTTCATACTAACAGGAGGAGTGCAGCCGGTCTGCGATTGTTGTTTGTTGTGTTTGTTGTTTACGTTCTTTTCGTCCATCAATGCAGTAGTTCACCACTTTCGTTCCACTTCGTTTCATTCCGTCTTCGTCTGCTGTCCTTTCGAGTTCACAGTCAAACATCAAATCGGCCGGCCGAATCCACAATATCAAAACTCACAATGAGAGCCACAGCTCCCACTCTCCGCCGGCGGAACTTTGCCCGAGCGGAAGCCATCCGCGCCTGGGTCGAAGCAACAAAGAGACAAGCCCTCAACACCAGTGACGACTCCCTTAGTGATGCCAACAGCCTCAACTCACTGAGTGACAACTCTCTCAACTCCCTCAGCGACGACAACAGTCTCGACTCAGACTCCGATGCTGGCCGCCAACAACCACCCCAAACCACCAACCCACCACAACTCACCGGTGCCGCAAAGACTCGTCAACGTCTGACAGCTGGTTCTCGTGGCCGGGTTACTCGTCGCTCTCTCGAAACCAGACAAGTCATCGACACCTCCGATGATAACTCGGTTGATAGTCTCGACAACTCCCTCGACAGCGCCGACTCCTCCGCTGATGAAGCCCGTCCCTTGCCTACTTCCACCAGACGCCCCAACCTCAACTCCAAGGCCCGCGCTCGTTTGGCTGCCAAGCATCGCCGTGCTCTTGACGCTCGCCAGGCACTGGACAGTGGTTCCGCCGATAGCGTCAATAACTCCCTCGACAGCGGCGCCGAGTCCTCTGCCGATGAGGCCAGACCGTTGAGGCGTCCCACTCGCACACAGAAGACCCGTGCTCGTCGTGCCATTGACGCAAGACAGGCGCTTGACAGTTCGGCTGATGATAACAGCCTGGACAGTCTCGACAGCGGGCTCAGCGACGGCAACTCCTCCGCCAACGAAGCCCGTCCCACTTTGGCTCCCGCCAACCCTCCTACTCTTGCTCAGAAGAACCGCAACCGTCTGACTGCCGGCCAGCGCCAGCGTGCTACCCGCCGCTCTCTCGAGGCTAGACAAAACCTCCTCGACCCCAACACTTCTGACGACAACTCCCTTTCCGATAACAACTCCCTGGATTCCCTCTCGGACAACAACTCACTCGATAGTAACTCCCTCGACTCGGCCTCCGACTCCGACGCCGCCAGACGACCGCTCCCTACCAACCCACCCAACCTCACCTCCAAGGCTCCCAAGCGTCTCGGCGCCGGTGCTAGCTCGCGGCCCGCCCGCCTCAGCACCCGCATCAACAGGCGTGAAATCCTCGGCAAACACCATGACCTCGTGGCCTCCGCTGAAGCAGCCGCTGAATCTGAGGTCCCGACTATTACCACGCCGGATTTGACTAATGCCCCTGCTGAGAGTGCGGAGCCCGCAGACGAAAAGGAGGAGGAGGAGGAGGAAGATGCGGAATCTGTGTCTAGTGTTAGTAGTGGGGACTCTGATGACGAGGAGGAGGAGGAGAAGGAGAAGGAGAAGGAGAAGAACAAGGAGAAGGAAAAGGAGACTGGGACCGGGACTGCGAACCCTACTGTTACTGCCACGGATGGGGCGGCGGCTACTACCGTCGATGGGGCCGCAACTGCGACTATCACCTCCGGACCTTCCGCTACTTCAGAGCCGGCTGATGCTTTGGCACCCGTCAACTCGGACGACGCCACGGGGCTGCCTAGCTTAACGCTTGCCCCGGAAGCTACGGCCAGCCCGAGCAGTGTCCTGGGTGCCATCGACGGCCAGCCTCAAGCGGATACGCAAGGCCAGCAGACGCTGGCGCCGATGCCGAAGAAGATGAACGCCGGCGCCACTGCCGGTATAGTCCTCGGCGTGTTGGGTATGTTCCTCCCCCCATTTCCATCCCTCCATCAACTTGAAGTACTAACACAAAAAAGGCTTCATCGCCCTCTGCGCCGGCTTCTTCTTCCTCTTCATGAAATGGCGTCGTCGCCGCCAGTCCTCTGTCTTCGGCACCCGTCTAGCCGACGAAAAAGGCGGTAACAACATGCCCGGGGGTAACGTCCCGCCCATCATCACATTCACCCATCCCTCCTGGCCCAACCAGGGGCCCAACCAGGGGCCGAACCAGAACCAGGGACAAAATGATACCTCTCAAGCCCAAACCCGCGACCCCAAAACCAACAGCGAGATGATCAACGACATGATGCGCGCCGCTTACGCCGCCGAAGGCGGTGGCAATAACATGGCAGCTGCCCACGGGGACCACTACCTCGACGAAAAAGCCTACGCCATGCTCGCCGGCAATCCTCCTACCCCTTCTGTAGCCGGCACCGAAAAGCGCGGTGTAAGCAAGTGGTTGGCGGACGTGATGACCCCTAATACCGCCGCTAGACAGTCCTCTATTTCTCAGAGGTGGCCGTATCCTGTTGATCCGCCTGAGCCGATGCCGCAGCAGGGTCCGTTGCCGGTTGGTATGCCTGGTTATGGTAACAATGGGACGACTACGAGGCAGAAGAGGTTGACGCCGCCGAGATTGCCGCTGAAGCCGGTTGTGCCGGCTAGTTTGAGGCTTGGTGGTGGTGGTTCTGGTCCGGTTGGGGGTGTCGGGTTGCCGCCGGGGAGTAATGTTAACCCTAGGATGACGGTGGCGACGCAGACGACGAATACTACTAGCAGCAGTGCCAGGTGGGGTTAAGCGGACAACGCTTGATATGTAGTCGGGTTGTTGATGTATGAGGTGGTTGACTGTTGGGTGACAGAAAGTATGTGGAGATCGATTGTATGAGTGCCAGGAAATGAGATCGAGTGTGTGACGATAGGACTACTGTAGACGTAGCTAGCGCAGTTTAATAGACCGTTTATCGGCAGGATATGGTACTATCGCTTTCATTTCATAGCGGTTGATCGTTCTTATTGTTGTGATGTGATACCGGGATGAGGGCGGAAGTTACCGCGGTGTGTCGTCGTGGTGAACTGGTTGTCGGCACGATTGTTCATGTCGTCGTTGCTTTGCCATCCATTAGATGCCGAATTGGCCAGGAGTCTATTAAACGGGCCCAATCTTCCTCAGGCTGAGACCAGTTGCAGATGAAGCTAAGTTGTTGAGCTTGAGTGTCTCGGGGACTGCCGTGGCTGATCAGTAACGGTAATGCCGTGATGGGGAAGAGTGACGGAGCGGTTGCCGACGCGGAACTTGCCATGCATTTTCTTTCGAGTGGAAATACCGAATGGAAAGGAGAATGCTTGATCAATTAATCAATCCTCAGAGTGGCGCCCGTTAAAGGGGGAGTGATATTGTTGGGCGTCACTACAACCGTATGCTGGTGTTGATCTGCTGTGATGTGAAGCTGGGTTGTGTGAGAGCGTCTGACGATGCGGAGTTGTGTTCTCGTAGTGTGCTGAAATGATGGACCGGCTCACGGCACGCTGGCTGCTATGGTTTGGGTTTAAATGCTGGCGATGATCTTCAAATCCAATTGCTAGGGAGTGTACTCGACCCATCAAATCACCCTCAGAGTGAGACAAGCGGGAGGTGAAGTGATATCGTCGAGTGTCTCGGGAGCATCATGGGATCTGTGTGTGCCCTCAATCCCCTACGGGGAGCCCGTTAGCGGCCCGTGATGGGCCTGTTAGTGCTGTTGGGCTGTTAGCCACGTGAAGATGACTCGTCGGCAAATGAGCGAAAGTGACGTACAATTAATCGAAGAAAGATTGTTAATTCAGCCCAAGGACTTTGCTTTTGGTGTAGCCAAACTCGAGGCGAGAATCGCTTGCCGTTGTTGTCGGTGTTGCCAAGTCATTGCGATCATCTTATCGCGACCCCTGGTGATTGAGATCGCCCTCGTTAGAGTGATGGTGGGAAGTGCCGTTTGGATGCCGCAGACACCGCGGTGCAGATCACTACCACTCGGCTGGTAGGTCTCCTTAATGTCGTTTTGAATCGCTTGATGGACTTTAAAGGTGAACGATGTCCCGGCAAGTGGTTCGTCTTCCCTTTCAGCTCAGCAGTAGTGTAGGTGTCGAAGATTTCCAACTTCAGTCAATCCTTCAAAGTCGATCACCCAACCCCAGTCATTCTTTCGAAACGACAACCAACTACCGTCATTCTTTGAACAAACCGACCGCCAAGATGTCCCTCCTAACAAAAGCCACCCTCCTCCTCGCCGTCGCCGGCTCCGCCCTCGGCGCGCCCACCAACCCCGGCGGCTTCAAGACCCACGTCTCTGCCACCAGTGCCGGCAACCACATCCCCGGCCACGGCACTCACTTTGAGCTCCCCGAGCATCTCAAGCGCAACTCTGTCAGGTCCATTCCCGGCGGCGGAGAGATCCAGGACACTGAAACGCCCCAGTCCCAGTCCCAGACGCTCTATACCAACCACACCTACGTCCCTGTCGAGGCTTACAACCGCACTGGCACCGTCACTAAGCGCGACGGTCAGGCTTTGTCGGGTGGCGACGAAGTGAAGAAGCACATCCCGATGCCTCATAAGTCTTCGCTGCCGTTCGTCGACCAGACCACCGGGATTTCGTTCCAGCGGTTCTACGACGAGACCAGCCAATTCTCCTTCGCCCTCGCTTTGTCCAGCCTACCCGCTGCCGGTTCCATCCCCGATGCTGAGGAGGCAAAGAACGACGCAACAGATTTCATCGCCCAACTCTCCTTTCCTCTCAACGCCACCACCGGCCTAGGCAAGGGAGCAGGCTGGGGCGGGATTTCCATCTCCCCCAAACTCACCGCTTCCCACCTCCCGCTGTTCCTGGGTATCCAAACCGATGGCTTCGGCAATCTCGCTTTCTCTTCGTTCACCGAGTCCGTCAAGTCTGCTGCCGATGGTGCTACCACCGCCGGCCAACAAGCCTCAAAAACCGGAAAGGATTTGGCTTTCAAAATCCGCACCATCCCCTCCGCAACATCCATCAACTCCACTTTCCTCACTTACACCTTCCTCTGCGAAGGGTGTCTCTCCATCTCCAAATGCGCTGCGAACCTCGACTCGTGGAAAGCCCAAGGCAAGACCAAAGTCCTCCGTCTTGGCTGGGCCACCGGTGATACCATCGCTTCTGGAGCTGGTAACGAGACCTCTACCCAGGAGCAGGAGGTTGAGAAGCAGGGTGAGAACGAAAAGAAATATGCCTACCACCGCCTTGGCTTCGGACACCTCAAGATCGATCTCGAAGGCGCTTTGGCACATAGCGCTGAGCAGTTTAATGGGTGGAAGGGTCTGGCGATGGCGGAGGAGGTGAGGGGTTTTGAGGGCGTGGCGCCGCCGTTTGCGATGGATTTGGTTAACGGTGTTGCTGAGGGCCATGCTGGGAAGGAGGTGAGCGAGGGGGCGAAGGAGGGGGAGAAGAAGGAGGAGGGTGAGAAGGGTGTTGAGGAGGCGGAGAGCGAGAGCGACTCGGACAGTGACTCTGACTGTGGATGCGAGTCGGATTCGGACAGCGATTCGGATAGCGAGGATGAGGAGTAACTTCGAGGAGAAGCGAGTTTTTGATGCTGAGGATGAGAAAAGAAGGGGATGTGATACCCAGTTCGTGTCGGGATTCAGTTCTAAGAAGTAATGTTAATCGTTGAATCACAAGATTTTGATACCTTGTATAGGAAGGCCGTGAACCTTATGGATCTTTCGCTGCCAAAAGTCGACTGGTGATCGCGCTGATGGAAGCGACGGGCCAGACATGTCGTCATTATCGTGAAGCCGAACAGCCGGAGGGCATGCGCATGGTACACCACGAGAGAGACTTCGGGCTGCTGTGACACTGATTCAATTTCCAACTATCCCCTGTGATCTGTCGCCGAACTAACAATACCCAATGCGGCAATGCCCCAGAACTCCTACGCCATGCTAACCCCCAAGAAACATATATGACCATGCTTGACATGCTACCTCCCAATACCTCCCCTTATCCTGCAATGTACAGAGCGCCCATCCGCTCCTCAACCCCTCTTACACCCTCTTTTGCCCTCTCAATCTCCGCCTCCAGCTCTTCCACATTCCTATTCAACGCACTAACCTCCTCGAACCTGCGTTGTGCCCTCGCGCTCTTCAACATCTCCTGCACCATGAACATTTGTTCCTCAAGTACCACCAGCCGTTCCTTTGCCTCCTTCTCCTCGATATCTAGTTCCGATTGGACGACGCTGGCTTCGCTTGCTCCGGCATTGCTGGATGTTTCCGCGTCCTGGGAAAAGGCAGACTCCCCGTTCCGTAACGGGGAGAGGGTCGAGGTGGATCCGTTAAGCAACCGGCGGTGTTGGTGCTGCATGCTGTTACTGCGTAGCACCCTCGGTACGCTCTTGAGGGGGATGAGGTTGGCGTGTAAGAAAGACGACGCCGCCGCATACACAGACTGCTGCAACCTCAACTGCGTCGGGCTATCTGTCTTCATATCCCTTATCCTCTTCGCAGCAAGGTCGTATTTCGCAAAGGCGTCTGTCAACCGCTTGCGGATTTTGGCTGCTTCTTGGACTTGAGCGGACGTTGGTGGAGGTTTGTCCTGGCGGTAATCGTCTTCGTTCGGGGGCTGAAGAGCCAAAAGCGCTTTTTGGAAGGAGGGCATCAACATCCGGATACCTCGCTCGAATTGGCGGAGGGTCTCATAGGCGCGTTGGTCTGGTGGTTTATGTGCTATCGAAGCGGCAAAGTCGCGGTGGGAGAATATGGTCGATTTGCAATCGCGGCACATGCGGATGTCGAGCGTGGTGGTGGCGGTTCCGGGGGGCTTTTCGGTGTTTATCGTTGCTAAAGAAGATCAGTAGCAGTCAAGATGGATAGGGACGGGAAACCTACGATGGGCAACATCCAACCCGACCTCCGTCGAACATGCCGTCTCCGGATCCGCGCAAACCACTTTACCACATATCCGACAGTGGTGTCTCCTAAACGTCCAACTCCTAAACTCTTGTCTGCAAAATGGACAATTCGTTACCGCCCCATCCTCTTCCCAGCTAACCACACTCTGCTCGATCATCTTCCTCTGGCTCTTCTGCCCCGTTAGCCCCAACAGCCCTGGGCCCTCATCCGGTGGCATCTCAGCCAATAACCTCGTCAGTTTCGTCAACCTTTTCTCCAACCTCTGCACCTCCAGCTTGTGTCTATCCACCCTCTTCGCTCGTATCGCCTTGAACTCGGCCATGTGATCCCTCACTGCTCCCTGGTGGTCGTTATACCCTTCCCGACTCTTAAAGCACGTCTCGCACACTCGACACCATATTCCCCTCACCGGTTCGTGGTTGGCCGATCGTGAAAGCTTCATCTGGTACATGGTATGTTCCTCACAGAACAGGCGTCCGCACTTTCGGCAGTTGACCAGCCCACTAAACGGCCCTAACTTTCTCGTACACGTCGGATCGGTGCAAGGGTCGTTCCCCGTTGGTTTCTGCCAGTGGTGTCGGGTGACTAGCTCCTCCGGGTCTGCTGCCTTCTCTACGGGTCGTCCGGGTGCGGTTGTGCTGGCGGCGGTCGCGACAACGGGTTGTGTCTCGTTCGATTCGAAAACATCGAGCCCGCGCAGGGTCTGGTTGATGATGTTCAACGGCTGGAACTTCTTTGCTTTGCGGACTTGTTTGTCGAACCAGCTCTTGACTTCATCCTGCGTCTCTTCGGGGAGTTCTTGGTGGACATCGTCGATGTGTCTGTTTAACTGTAGCAAGGTGACCATTTCTTCTTCGCATATCGGGCAAACGAGTCGGCCGTCGTTGGCGCCGGCGGATTGGCCGCCATTGGAGGGACCGGCCAAGCTGACATTGGAGACGAGGTCTTGCGGGATGTCGGGAAGAGGGACGGATGACGACGGGGAGATGGAGTCGCGTGTTGAGTTCGGCGAAACGAAGGAGACGGTGCTGCTGTCGGAGGGCGCGAATGGGCTGACGGCGCGATGGATGGCGGCGGTGGTTGAGGCTGACGGTGATGACGCTGCGGGCGGGGCGAGGCCCTTGCCGTTGCCCAAGATGCGCCCACCTCCGAGCTTGCGCCCGGACATGTCGTCGGGTTGTTGTTGTGGTGTAGATGGAACTGGCGCAAGAGATGGGAACCCAGTCGCGGTAGGGAGGAGGAGGTTATGTTGTCGTCGAGAAGGTGGCCATTGTTTGTTGGTCGGATGGTCGGACGAGGGAAGAATGGGGGAAGTTGGTCGTCGTTCCCGTTGTTGGGTCAGGGTCCCGTCGTCGTTCGTGCTTCGTTATTGGTTCGGGAGGGGCGGGTGTCACCTCAGAGCTGCAGCCTAATGCGCCTGACGTTCAGTGGAATCCGCTATTTTTGGCCCTGTGAGTAAACAATCGCTGCCGATTCCGACGTCCATGGTCAGCCGAGGCCATGGGAGATTGGGAGTCATCAAGGTTTGTTGCTCGATGCCGAGCAATGCGTCGACAGAACCCGCGGAGCATTCGTTGAACATGTTCTGACATCCGATGACAATGTTGTCGGGACGGCCCTCGGCCACAGCGATGCCGACCTCAAGATGCTTCCAGTTAATAGATACCATCAATCTTTTTTGTTAGGCGTGTACCTCCACTCACGCCAAAATGCTGCCGGGTCAGTAAGTACCTCTCCATCCTTCGATCCCGCCCTCCCCACTCCACCCTCCCGCAATCGCCCCTCTGTAACCACAGGGTTCACCCTCCATCGCCCCGCCAATTTTTACTGTGGTATGTCATCAGCGAAGCACGTCAGCGGCAGAAGATCCATTATCAGCCTTATCAGTCATACTTTCCGTCTCCGCGCGCAACAATGTTTCTTTCAACTACTTGATCCTTTTCCTCTTTTTTGCCTCGAGGGAATACCATAACGAATTGACAAACGACAAATAGCGCTGGCGCTGTGACAATAAACAGCAAGAGAAGCGAAGAAACAGACCACAGATACAGACACAATGACGACCGGACGAGCAGACCCGAATAACTTCCCCGAGATCCAGACGGGCGGGAGTCTGATGATCGCATGGCAGATCAGAGGCAAACGAGTGCTCCTAGTGGGCGGTGGTGAGGTGTGTCTTTCTTCCTTTCCACCCTCCTCGCTGTCACCCTCTCTGTCTCTCATCCTCCCCTCCTCCGTTCCACAGCTTAAACCCCCCCTCACAGGTAGCAGCAACCCGCCTAGTCCACCTCCTCTCCGCCGACGCCCTCGTAACCCTCATCGCCCCGGCCCCCCTCCACCCCGAAGTCTCCTTCCGCCTCACGCAATTTCCCAACTCCCTGACCTGGATCCCCCGCCCCTTTGAGGCAACCGACCTCACCGACCACGCCAATGATTACTCTTTGATATTGACAGCAATCGACGACCCCCTCGCCTCTTCCCAAATCTACAAACTCGCCCGCTCCCTAAAAATCCCCGCCAACATCGCCGACGTCCCCTCCGAATGCGACTTCTACTTTGGCTCCGTGCACCGGGACGGTCCCCTACAAATCATGGTTTCGACAAACGGTAAAGGTCCCCGGTTGGCGTCGACGATTCGGAAACTTATAGCCAAGGCGTTGCCGAAGAATGCGGGGAGGGCGATCGAGCAGATGGGTGAGCTGCGCAAAAAGTTAAGGGAGGTTGCTCCCGCACAGGAAGAGGGGAAGAGAAGGATGGAGTGGATAAAAAAGGTTAGTGATGCTTATGGGTGGGAGGAGATGGGGGAGATGACGGGGGAGGATATGGCGAATTTGTTGGGGTGGTATCGTAGGGAGGGGGGAGAGGAGGATGGGTTGGAGGTGCCGACTTTGAAGGAGTTGAGGGCTTTGCGGAAGAACAACAACAAGGAGGGGGGTGAGGAGGAGGGAAAGGATGGGGTGCATGAGGTTGAGGTTGAGAAGAAGGTGGAGGGGTTGAAGGTGGACGATAAAAAAGCGTAGGAAAAGGGAATGTCTACGAGGGAACAAAGGCCAAGTATTATTTTTAGGTTCTGGCTAGGTAAAAAGGATTTTCAGATAGGGATAGAGGGAAATGATACCATGCGTGGTTTTTTGCTACAAGACGCTGGATGCCGTAGCTTCGGTTGCTTGCTCTTTCAATCTACATGACAATGACGAAGAGGAGGAGGATGGAACAACAATCAATTCGCTATATCCCACGAAAAAAAATAAAAAAAATATACCCGCTCGCCTTCACGGTAGCGCAAAGCATCGATGGTCGCCAACACCCAGAAACGCTCAACGACAACGACTGAACGTCTTCATCTTCATTCCCTCCTAGAGGTCCTTCCAATACCCGAATCCATGTCATCGTTATAACATTTCCTGATCTTCAGCCTGGTCTTGACCAATCTGAGCTACGTCTCGAGCAAGGTTGTGAGCAAGCTGAATAACATTCTGTCAGGACGTTCGTTTCAGAAGGGCACTGAGTCCTCCATTTCATGCAGAAGAGTCGTTATCAACCCCTGATTCTGAGCCTGAGCGGCCTGAGCAGCTTGAGCAGTGCCTTCTGAAGCTGGGCGAGAGGCTGCGGCACACAATGGCGCACTTGTTCTCAGAGGCGGGGTCCAGTGGTGTTGGGAGTCGAAAGCCAAATTTGTGCTGGCTGAGGGTTTGGTGGACCTGATCCGCCTGCTGCCGATTTTGGGTTGGAGAAGAGTGCTGCACCAAAAGTGGTATCCGAATCCGCGTCGTCATCGTTGCCCATGTCTCGAGCAATCCGAGCCAGGTCGTGTGAAGCCTGAATTAGGCCGTTAGGCCCAGCCAGGTGGTCGTGAGCAGCCTGGACAAAGTTGTTGGCAGCCCGAGCCAAGTCTTGAGCCGCCTCAGCCAGGCGAGCCAGGCGGTGGGCAGCCTGAGCCAGCATCTGAGCAGCCTCAGCCAGGCGAGCCTGGATGTTCTGACAGTGCGGACATGGGTGAGCCTGAGCCTGAGGCTGAGCCTGGTTGTGACCCTGAGCCTGAGGCTGAGCCTGGTTGTGACCCTGAGCCAGAGTCTGAGTCTGAGCCAGAGCCTGAGCCGGTTGACGTCTTTGCTGAACGGCCATTGCTTCTTGGGAGTCTTTGATCTTGGAAAATCTGGGCAAAATTTTCTTGGCGACGTTGGCGTCTTTATGTCTTTGCTGACTGTCTTCGTAGCGGGAAATTTCTCGGGTAGCAGCTTGACACTCTTGACACGTACCGGTATACCTCACCCTGGACATGCGTCTGCAAATGCAGGAGCATGTGGGCAGAATTTCCTCGGTAATGACACTATGTTTACCCAGTCGACTATCATGCCCAGCATATTCTCCGCATAAACCGGGTGATGATACAGCATATGAGACTCAAATTCTTGATGGTTGCCGAATGCGATGGGCGGGTTGCACACTACCCGTTGGGGAGAGTTTATATTGCTGCTGGGTTGGTTCCAGTTACCACCAGCAGCATCCTGTCCAGAACCTCCTCGTAGGCATATGCTAGCGCAGTTCGCATCATCATCGTCCACATCGTCCACATCCGCGGCGAGACCTCCTTTTGCTGTTGTTTACGACTCTCTCCGACCGCTGAGGTTTGACGTGGGTTCCGTCCCAAGACCTCTTGTTGTCCCATGAACGCGGATTATATCTTGCTCAATGTCAAAATGGAATCCCTCATACCAAGAGCCTGGCTCTGCTGAGGAAATCGTAGGACTGCGTATCAGACTGGAGGAGATGGCGCGCGGGGGCATTCCCCTTTCCAAGGAAGAGCAACCTGAAATCGGACACGGTCGTATTTCCGGAGATTCCCTCTGCGCAGGGCTAAGGTATGCACATCCTTTTCAGAGTCGTCCTCTTGGCCACCACCTCCTCTTAGGGATGCATTCGCAGCCTTGTGTGCATCGTCTGCATCATGAGAGATGGTAGCCCCTTCCGACCCTTCATCATGGTAAAAGCTCCTACACGTACCCTATGTCTCATGGAGTTTTTCACCGACTTTCAATTAAATAGGTTGGAGGTGCCGACTTTGGGAGGAGTTGAGGGCTTTGCGGAAGGAGAATCGGGATGGTGTGGATGACGTTGAGAAGAAGGTGGAGGATAAAGCGTAGGAAAAGGAATGTATAGAAGGGAGCCATGGGTTTTAAAGGGCTTTTATGTCCTGGGTAAAAGGGCTCTTGAACAAGGACATGGACGAATGATATCATGGGTTTTGCTACAAGAAGCTGGATGTCGTGGCTTCGGTTGCTCTTCAATCTACATGACAATGACGGAAAGGAGGAAACAACAATCAATTCGCTATATCCACGAAAAAATATCCGCTCGCCTTAACGGCAACCAGAAATCATAGACAGCCTTCTTTATCATTGTTGGCTTGCTCAACTACCTCGCAGTTCCTCGCCATTTCCACCATGAATTCGGTCCTCTTGTGTGTGTTTCGCATATGCAGAGCTAGGAGTGTCGGGCTCTGCTTGAAGGGGCAATTGCGTTCTGGGCACTTGTATGTCGGACCATGCCGGTGTTTATGATAATCCTTATAATTCCTTTCTGTTCCCTTCCAGCCGCAACCAGGTTCATTGCACTGCGTTTCACATTCGTGCATACGTCTCCAATGATCACCAAGCGCATGCTTGTTGGGTCCCACGTAGTCGCAAGTAGCCTCGGTGCACTCGAGGTACTTGTGCACATCTTTTAGATGGAGGTTCACGTCACCCTTTGATCCTGCAAAGGAGCAATCTTTAACCCGGCACTTTTTCATGTGATTCCCTGGTTTGAAGTTAGCATAAGGTGGATGGATGCCTAGCTTTCTAATGGTATTTGTGCTTACCGCGTACCACGTCATCAGTTTTCCCTTCGAACCGGGCATCTGCAACCTGGTCCTTTTTATTCACTTCGGAAGATGTTGTCTGAGAAAGATGCTCGTCCGACTCATCGTCGTCATTATCAGCATCCTCCTCGGGATAATCGATGCCTTCCTGTTCATCGTCATCATCGTCATTCCCGTCTCCTGCACCTCCCCTCAGCGCCGCCGAAATCCGCCAATCCTCCTCATCACACTTCCATTCCCTGAAGTAGCCCGGGCGCTTCTAATGCACTACGCCCTCCACGCCACCCAAGAACCTCCTAACCCTCGCAATCTCCAACTCGGGCTTTTCACTTTCGACCGCCCTCGTCAGCGTATCCAGCAGGGCTTCAACTTCGATCTCGGGCCTCCTGGTGCAAAGGCTTACCAGTCGCCGGTACTTCAGCTCTTTCTCCTTGCTTTGTGCCTGCAACGCCGCCACCGCCTGTCGCGTTTTGCTCGACCTCGCCCGTAGTGCCTTGATTCTAGCCCTCAGCACTGCCGCGCTCGGCAGACTAGGTCGGCTGTCCGGGTCCAATCCCTTGGGTGACTGCGTCTTGACAATCTCCAACGCCGACTCGAGTTCCATTTCCCAGGCGTTGGCGGAAGCGACGTCCAGCCGGCCGTGACGCTGTTCGAGTTCGATGAGGATCCGCTCTTCTTCCTCAGATGCGCGATTGAAGTTGACAATCTTCTGCTTGGCCAGTTGCTGGGCTTTGAGCTTTTCTTGTAGGGACTCGAGGGTGCGGCGGGCGTCGCCGACTTGCGAGGAAGTGATGCGGAGTTGGGAGTGGAGGGTGTCGATCGACTCTTGTTTCTTTTTGAGCTCATTTTGAAAGATAGAAGTGGATTCGCCAATGAGGTGAGTGATGGCTGGCTTCGTGTTAGCAATGGGCAAGAATGATAGAAAACAACAAAAACTTACAGTTGACGACCTCGTCACTGGTCTCGCGGCTCTTGTGGCCACTGCCAGCCGTAGCCCCATTTTTTTCTCCGGCTTGATCACCGTTGGTTTCGGCGTCGGCAATACCAATTCCAAAATCGAGCGGCTTCAAATTGGCTCGGTTGGGGATTGTGGGATCAGCGCCCACCTCCAGAAGCTGGGAAATGATGCTGCGGTTCCCGACGCGTGCAGCAACGTTGAGCGCCGTATCGCCACTGTTATCCTGAGCGTTGACGATCTCGCTCATGAACCGGCCAATGCCCATTCGACGTCCTTTCCTATCGCCGACGCCGTTCTCTTGGCTGTTTGGAGCACTGCCTTGCCGGACCACCCATTCCAGAAGGCTCTCGAGGTAGTATCGACTAGCATAATGACGGCCTTTGACCGCACTGGTGACGGCTATGTGATGCAAAACGGTGCGGCCCTTGTCGTCTGTCACGTCAAGAGTGCAACCAAGGAGATCGAGAAGCTCGGGGAAAGTGTTGTTCTCCATGGAGTTGGTGACGGTGCAGGCACGCATAAGGGCAGTCTCGCCACAAGCATTTACGCGCCAGGGGTTTGCTCCTGCATTGATGAGTGCTCGCAGAAGCGGCATGCGAGAGAGGGTAGCAGCCCAATGAAGGGCCGTGTGACTCTGGGTGTCGATGGGGGAGTCCAGCTCCTGGGGAGGCACATTGCAAAGTGCAGCCTGTATCGCCTCGTCGGGACCGTTGGCATCCATAAAGAGGCCCATCAGCATGCCCCGCTTGGCTTCTGCATCGGCGTTATTGTCATAGGGCAACGGCCGCAACGGGCCAAGGGCATACGAGGCCTCGCCATCATTGGCAGTAACCTGTTCGTAGATGAATGAGTTGTTGGGCTCGGTGGGAGAGCCAGGGTCTCCGTTACCAACATTTCCGGCATTGTATGGGTCGAGAGGCTGGTAACCCGGAGTTTGGCCGCCAAAGCTCCTGGCGGGGGTGAGAACTCTTTGCCGCTTCCTAGGGGGTTGTTCGAGACCGTCACCAGTTAGGGGCTGCGTATTTTGAGAACCGAAGCCTGAGTCAGCGTTCTGTGTCTGTGATGCGTATTCAGTCGAAACAAGGCTTTGTTGGGAGTTTGGAAAATCGGCCACATCCTGCATCGAGGACTGGCGGTTGAAGCTGGGGGCCCTGCTGGGGCCGCTGCGATTTCTAGGCGCAGGGGAATCGAAGCGAGCTTTGCTGATGGCAGCCACTGCTGTGGAGGCCGTGGAGGAGATGTTCTTGAAGAAAGTGCCGGTGGAGCCAATACCGCGATTCTCTTGTGAGCTGGCGTTGTACATGCGCTTCCTCTGTGCGGCCATGGCCTGTTCCTTGGTGGGGGTGTCAACGTTTCCTGTCTCCCCTTCCTGTCCCCTGTTATGTGTCAGGAGTTTAGACAGCAGCTCCTCAACGCCATATTGACGGCAGACTTCGAGGCCCCGTTCGAATGGGATCCAAGTTCCTTGATATTTTCCGTAACCGCCCTGGACCTTTTCATGTTCGCCAATCTGGATTTCCTTTTCAAGGATCTTGGTACGTCGTCCCTTGTCGATGTTTGCGACCTTGAGAATCTGTGTGGCGTTGACCCAGCCGTCTTTTTGTCGGCGCATGACAGCGACATTGTTGACCTCCATTTCGTAAACACCGACTCCTGAGTACGTGGCCTGTAGCTGTCAGTCGGGGCATAGTGGAGAGATGGACAGAATGGGGGAAGAAGCTCACAGAGTAGATGGTAGGTACGGCATGATCGTTGTGTAGCCGGTTGGGCGGATCCGTGTACTGTCTGTAGACTGATTGGGAGGACTGGCTCATGGAGAAGGACTGTTGGGAAGACGGCTGCGACTGCTGCGAGGCGCCGCCCAGTTGTGGTGGCGGCATCTTGACTTGGGGGGAGTATGGGGTGTAGCGATCGTCGTCGTGGCTAATATCCGGCGGTAGTAAAGACTGTATGTATCACTGATGAACAAGTGGTGTTTGGTAGAGCTGTTAGTTGGCGTCGGTGTGTAGTGTGGTACAAGTTTGGTCTTCCAAAATTGGGGGAAGCACAACGTCTTTATGGAGGAGACTGGAGAGGCGGGCCAAGTCGGGGAAGCGGCGAGCAGAGTTGGGGACGTGAGCAGCGACAGATGGTGACTGCCGTGTTTCTGGTGCAGTGGAATATGGGACCGCAATTGGTGCTGTGGGCAGAATGCAGAATCCCTCTTGCCGTCCGAAAGTAGAGGTAGCGAGTCGATAACAGAAGCCTGCAGCTGCCGGCGAGAACGGTGGAAGGGTCGGCGACGAAGGCGCAATCGGGGAATATGGACAGTTCGGCAGGATCTGATGTCGTCGACAATTGGGAACTGGGGATAGTAGTAGGTAGTTCCTTCAAGAGCACCGCGTCGCAAAGAGGTACGCGATTGTTGCAATGACGTTTCTTTGTTCGCGAATTCAATTAAAGATCGACGTGTTGGTTTCGTGTTGTTGCGCGAAAAGTCGTGTCTGTGTGTGAAAGATTGCCTGTGCGGTGAGCGATACAACGAAAGAGACAGGCGCCAGGTCACGGGCTCATTTATTACGGGATAATACACACTAGTAGGTATGTAACAAACTTGCAGCTACGGTACATTAGCAACATATGAGCCCCTCCATGCAAATATCGAAGGATGACGGAAAGCAAAACCATACGACACTTTTTAAGAAAATGAATTCATTTTTATTCGGTTCACTAGCTTGCTGTCTGAAAGTAATGGCCTTTGTTAAGGGCGTAAAAAGGTTGGTGTGTTACATGGCGAGGAACATGCAACTGCTAGGTGTCAAATACACTGTCAATTTGTAAATTATACCCACTCTGTGACGAAACTGTTTTAGGGACCGCAGTCGCAAACCCCGTCGCAAACCCTCCACCCCGTCGTCATTGTGTCGCGCAAAGATAAGGATTCCCTCCCTTCCTTATCGCACTCATCTCCAACCGCCAATGCCACTTACACTTTAAACTTTGAGGACATTGACAACTTCCCACACAATTTACGACAACACCCAGCTTCCACTTCTTCTACATAATCCTCAACCACTAACCTTCCGCTCTCGACATCCCACGCTCCGAAACCACAAACCACACTCCCCAGTCTCACGCCCGAGGCCATGTCCCGCCCCCCACCCCTCCCCCACCCAACAACCACCCTCCACCTCTACCGCCACCTCCTCCGCGAATCCTCCTACCTCCCCGTTCTCATCCGCCCCTTCTTCGACGAGCGCATCACCACCCGCTTCCGCACGCATCGCACCGACCCCTCTCCCTCATCCTGTCCACAAACCGCCACCCGTCTCAAGCGCGCCCACCACGACCTTCGCTACCTGCGCGCCGCCAACGC